>JAHWFO010061760.1:4820-17973 GCA_023313115.1 Rhysida immarginata | reverse complement strand
AAAATAAGGTCCAGGGATAGCAATAGGTAGGGTCTTTAATAAGCGTTTGACGACGTTTCGAGCATAAACTCATCCTCAGGAACTGTAGTCGGTCACAGTTCCTGAGGATGAGGTTATGCTCGAAACGTCGTCGAACGCTTATTAAAGACCCTACCTATTGCTATCCCTGGACCTTATTTTTCATTACTTGTCACCTAGCAATATAGACCACAATGCAATTATTTGTTGTTATTGAGTTACATGCGTATGCACACAGATGTCACTTGGTTCTATTCACGTCTTCAGTATAAAACCAATAACAGCAATTGACCAATCGAGTGATGAGAATTTCTTCACTCACTGATGAAGAAGGTGTAGCTTTCGAAATGTACATCTGAGGCATTAAAAATGATTATTGTGGATTTGTTATTTCTTCTCATCGTTCGATTGATCGTTGTGTCCAGTTTCTTGGTGGATGCTATTTCTAGCAATTGTCCAGTTATCCCCTGTCAGCCCATTCATTCAAAATATTCAATGAAAAATTTACTTTTTTGCCAGGAGAGACATTAAAGTTGTTTTTTGCTGGGTGCTCAGGCATATGGGAATCCAGGGAAACGAATTTGGATGCTCAGATCCGCAAGGGCACCAAGTAGTGAATGGTGTATTAGAGCAAGTGGGAGGTCCTGTTTGAAACATGGTCGTTATTCTCACCAAGAACAAGGCAACGTGCTGTTCATGCATGACGGGGCTCCAGCAAATTTCAGTTTGGATGTATGTCTGTATTTGGCGACACCTTCCCACGAGGATCAGGCATCGAGGTCCAATGCATTGGCCTGCCTGGTCTCCTGACCTTAATCCACTGGACTTTTATCTGTGGGGATACACATGAAAAGTGTGGTGTATGCTGCTCCAGTTAACGACATCAACGATCTGGAACAAAGTTACAATAACGCTTGTGTAGCTGTTCAACAGGACACAGGTATCTTTGAGCAGCTTTGCCTGTCCATGTTGATTCATTGTCACGCATGCATTGCTGTTCATGTCAGACACTTTGAGCATCTCCTGTGATGTGGCCAATGTACATCCTGTAACACTGTAGCATGTACTGGTAATTCAGTACCAACACTTTCTAGAACATTTGTCCATAGGGACATTCATTCTTTCTTGTTTTGATCTCAGGAATCCCCCCCTCCCCCAACGTTTGTTACAAATGTATAGATGCCACCCTGTATGTACAAAGGAAAACGAATGTCCAGAAGGTTTGATGTCACATTTGCTGAGATTTTATGTTCAGAGTCCTGGAAATGAAACAACAGATGGTCAAAAATACAATGCCATATAATATTGTTTATTGAAGATACAGGGTGTCAATTTGTTTGCACCCAAACATTAGTAACAAATAACTCCCCCTCCCCATCCTTGCTGCAATGCAAGCCTGATCTCTGACATACATTCAATATAAATGTGGCAAATATCATCTTGAGGAATACTATTTCTTGCTCGTTCCACATGTAGGCGTAAGGCCCCATTCACATACAGCTGGCAATGCATTCATCCTCTCATCTCTTTGCCATAAGGGGATCATTGTCCTCATTGACGTGTCATGTGCCAGAGAGTCTCTCTCTCTCTCTCTCTCTCTCTCTCTCTCTCTCTCTCTCTCTCATTACATTTCTAATTTGTTATGAAAGCATGGCTGTAAAATCAAAATACAAATGCTTAATATTCTAGTCATATTAATATTCACATGTGGATAGTTTCTGTCAAAGACGTCTGGAAGAGTTATAGGAATAATATTTTGAACCATTATCAAAGTGCCGATCTGTTTAATTCTCCAATCTAACGTCTTAAAAGAAATTAAAATGTTCAGAATCGTTTCTATAAATTTTACCAAATCCTTTTAATAAATCAAACAGCATATAATCAAAATATTTTTTCCTTTACCACGTGGTCTTTTTAATAAGTATCTACAGCTAAGCCAGCAGTGCTGATAATTTTATCGTCCACCATTTTTCTTTTTGGCCATGCTCCAGTCCTCGATCGTGATTGGATGGTCGTTTGTCCATTGGCAGAAGTTGAACATTTTTGGTGCTCTGTGGAAAAGGTAATTCTCAGTGCATTCATGAAGTAAAGAAACTGCATGTGCTATTCCTCTGAAACTTGATGTGCGTCACTTGCTACAAACCCTTTTGCACTTTTTAAGACTGGTGCCTTACTGGGTGAGAATCGTAGTTAGTTGAAGGCGCAGATGACAACGTCCCAAACCAGTCCGACACGTACCTGATTGGCAAAAGATCTGGTGAGTAGGCTGGCCAAGAAGTTGATAGACAATGCTGAAAGCATTTGAGTTAATACTAGCTGCATGTAGACGGACATTGTCTTGCTAGGACAACCCGACTCCCGTGTCGTCCAAAAAGGGGTCAGGACAGATTGGATGGTGTTCTGGACGTAGGATGCAGCATTCACTATCCCATTCACAAATAACAGACATGAGCAACTGTTGAAAGACCCAGAACTCCACAATATTACTCCAGGAATAGGCCAGGTACATGATGGAATGTGCCTCTTATTTGGTCTTCGATGGAAATGTAAACTGCTGTCGACTCATGACCAGACCGAAACGACTTTCATCACTGAATACTGCCAACCTTGATTCATTCCTCCAAGAAGCCCATTCTTGATATCATTGGAGGCACATCTGACTATATTTAGGTGTAAGTAGTCGCCTTGCCAAAGGAATTCGCGACTGCAGTCCTACTCCCAAGAGACAATACAGTTACAGTATAATCTTGTTAATACGTGACCGCTTAATACGTGTTTATCCTTTAGGCCCTTCTTGAAAGCAATTTCTTTGTAAATTCAGCCTGTTAATACAAGTTGAACCTCACTATAACGAAATTTCACTCTAACAAATTATTTTTCTGGTCCCACCTAGACTTAACTAATCTAATGTACAAAAAACTTCACTTTAACGAATTTCAGTTTAATTAAATTTCACTTTAACAAACACATTTTCGAGCCTCCAAACCATCAATAGAAATAAACAATAAATGGACACTACTTTTTAACAACAATCACCCTAATATACAATAGCCAACAATCATAACCAACAATTACAATCAACTTAGCTTCATCACCTTGATATCAATTGTTAAATTCTTATTTCAACTGTTTTCAACATTCAAATATTTAATCAACTGATGATGAGAAAAAAATTCTCGAAAACGTTTTTATATAAAATTTATCCCAAAAATTTGGATCAACCCTACAAAATTTCATCTGTACTTCAAGATTATCGTTTTCCCCTATCAACATTATCTGCACAAGAACTTCATCTACATCCTCAATAGACTGGTTTTATTTCTACCATCAACAACATCTTCAATAGACTACATCCTTGAGTTTTCTTTCATCTCCCAAGTTTCTTCAAGATTGGTGACTTTAATTTTAATTTTGTTTTTATTATTTCACGATTTTCCCAATTATAAGGAGACTAAATTCATTTTAAATTTAAAGTACTAAAGGATGCCTATTTTTATTTAATAACTATTCTCGAAAAAGAGACATATTCTAAATTAGTTCAATCTAAGATCACAAACTTAAAAACACCGACAGGCACGTGTACCTTATGTATGCATTTTAAGACAAAGTACAATGTACAATACTTAACATGGCTTAAGTGTGTTTTTTTTTAAGCCTATTAGAGCTTCCCCTCATTTTAACGAAATTTCAGTATAAAGAAATTTTTTTATGGTCCCCTGAGATTCGTTATAGTGAGTTCGACCTGTACATATTTTTTCATCCACTAATCTCAGATAATATGTAATTTTTGGCTCAAAAATTTAAGAAATTTATTCTAGGAATCTTAAATTATATACAGTGTTTGCAAAATTTTTTGTAGTCATGCGATAGCCGATGATGTTCCGCGAATTCTGATCGGTTCTATTGGACATAAACAACGAAGCACACATTCTTATATAACTGCAAATTCTGATTGGTTCCATTGGATGTCAGTATGCATTCTAATTGTGTTGTGTATGTGGGACTCGGTGAAGTGGGAGGGGAGGTGTAAACTACCGTAATTTTCGGGAGTAACGCCGCGGCGTTTCTGTTATTAAAAGTTAAAAATTCGGCGTGTGCGGCATATCAGCCACTGCGGCCCTACTGCCGGAGATTTTACAAAAAAAAATAAAAAATAAAAAAAAAAAAAGATGATTCTACACATGATCTTAGGCCTACTTCATATCGTACGATTTAGACTGCCAGTCTGCCCATGTTCATCGATCAATGTGAGCACTGCATTTAAAAACTTCCCGCCCTTATCATTCACTACACGACCAACATTATCAACTGTCAAAGCTGATGACGTTCAAACGCGCCTGTTCACTTTCGCTTTGCAATAATGGCCGACAGTGAAAGCGTATCCCATCTCGAAGTATGTTCCGAATGCGTTTATAGTTTTATAATGAATCTGAAGACACAAAACACGTCAGGAAACACGTTTTTTGGGATAAATCTTCCCTTTTAGGTGACGGCGACGCGCACTCGCTTCACTTCTGCTCCACAAAGGCCAACTCCCGCAGCCAGCTTATGATTGGCGCGCACACACACGGATGTAGTGAAAACGGGAAACGAAATTTGTCTTTAAGAGAACAAGTTGCCTGTTGGCGTATTTCTTTTGTGCTTTTTAATTAAAATTTCTTATAGCTGGATACACGGTAGGGTCGAAGGAGCTGAAGATAAAAGCGAAGATTGTTTTATATTTTTTATTTTTTAAAATTTTTTCTCTTAGGTTTCGAATTTTCTTTAAAGTTTCGTTTTTCTCGTATGTAGATTTTTGCGTTTTAACGCTCGTTTTTGCATTGAAATCTAATAAATCCTCACCAGATTATAATATAGGAAAATAAATAAATAATTACGCTTAAAACAGAAAGTTTAAAAGCATAACGAGTTTCTATGGCAGTTAACTCTTATCAAGAACAGATGAAGGTACGCTCTTGCACTGATCGGATTTTTTATCTCGATGCTGACTATCAAAAAGTTTCACGAGCGCGCGCGAGGTTGAACGGTCACGAGAGCGCTTGAGCGCACCAGTACTTTATTATTATTATTATTATTATCATCATTATTATAAGCAAGAGCACGGTGGAGTATATCTTCCTCTCCATCGGAGGGGGAGAAAGCACCTTTTAAAGTTTAAACTAACAGCCAAGATTGAAAAGGCCTAAGAGCAATCGTGCAGCAGCAAGGCCTAAGAGCATTCGTGCAGGCAGTACTCGACGAAAAATGTATTCGGCGCTGGAGGAAATGTATGCAGAAATATATTTTATGTAAGAAATTAAAAAATTTTCTCCACTGAAATGCGTATTACTTTAATTGAAGCTTATTATAAGAAAACAATTTTTAGATTACCGATTGCGTGTGTGGTGGTGGGGGGGGGGGTGCGGCGTATCGGCCGCCGCGGCGCTACTGTCGGAGATTTTACATTTATGTTAAATTTTTGCTGCTGCGGCGTATCAGCCGCTGCGGCGTTACTCCCGAAAATTACGGTACTTATTACAACTAGTGTTTACAATTCGGTATCGTTTCCTCGTTCTCCCATTGGATATATAACGACGATCGGGTACAGTTTTTGGCAAGATATCATTTGGCAATGGCTTATGATGGAATCCCGAGATGATGAGCGTTCATCTCGGACAGCAATGAGGACAAAAACAATGCGAACGATAAAGACGATAACAAATGCCACAACAAATACGAAAATCGTGTGCGACAACAATTAGGTGTTGATTGCCGACACTACATTCCTCCCGTTGCACTAAGCTAGGGAAAATACCGCTGGGGCGGCTGCCGAGTGCGACTGGAGCGCCGGAGGGTTTCGGGGTCCTGTCTCGGTTGATCTCGATGGCGTGTGGCGTCTGCGACAGAGCGTGCTGGAGGATCGCCATTTTCCACATCTGGTTGATGCGGCTCGATTGATAAGGAGGAGTCGCTTAAGTCTGGAGGCAGAACGTCTACCGCTGGGTTTGGAGTTGCTGCCGTGGTTGAGTTCATTTTCGGCCGCAACCAGGATCACCTCTGTGGCTGCGTGATCCGCTGTTTGGGGAGCGCACTCGGTAAATCACACCTGACGAGGAGTTCTTGGTTTCCTCGTTTCGTCGCTGCGGGGCACACAGGAGAGCTCTTCGTCATATGGTTTTAATTGGTTGATGTGCCGTTTCGAGCACTTGTTACCAACCGCCACTTCGTAGTGCAGGTCTCCTAGGCGATGGTTGACAACACCCGGTAGCCATCTTTTTTGTGAGGGATTTCCCGACGACACATAGACTGCTTGCCCTTCTTGTAATTTTGGCGTGAACTTAGCTTGGTGACGCTCTTGCACTCGCTGGCTTACGTCTTGTGGCTGCAACATATCCAGGCGAGTGTACATTTCTCTTCCTAGAAATAACTTAGCAGGGGACTCCTCCGTGGTGGCATGGGGCACTCTTCTGTATCTTTCTAAAAACACGTTTAGGTTTCTTTGTAAGCTGGCTTGTGTGATTCCTATGGCTTTTAATGCACACTTAATGGTTTGTGCATGTCGCTCAGCTTGTCCGTTAGTGGATGGATGGTATGGTGCCGTGCGCTTGTGGAATTTGATTCCTCGCACTTTTAGGTAGGCTGATAATTCATCTGCGACAAACTGGGAACCATTATCGGAGACCACGGTGGTTGGTATTCCGTATCTCGCAAACAGTTCATCCAGCATGCCGATGGTGGCTGTCGCGGTCGTCGATGAAGTTACCTTGCGTCAACAACTATGAGAAGCATTTTTCCCAATACTGGTACAGCATAATCCACATGGATTCTCTCTCATGGGCCCTTGGGATACTCCCAGTGGTGGATTCAGAACTGGGAAAGTTCAATGTCGGCGTCGATATCGGGCCAGTATACAAACGAGCGAGCGGGAACTTTCATCTTACCCATTTTTAGATGGCCGGTGTTGAGGTCATCCAGGACTGGTTGCCGTAGTGGTGGTGGAATCACTACACGATGTTCATACATTAGGCAACCAGCACTCGTCGTATATTTATCCTCAGGTGCTTTAAATCCAGCGCGGGTTAGGTCTCGGCCTCGTCCTAGTTCCTGGACGATCCGACCCAGTCTTGGATCGCTTTGGGTGGCTTTAGCGATGTCCTCTGGACGGATGGGCAACTGGCACATTTGGTGGACCACAAATTCCTGAAATCCATCTTCCTCCTCCTCTTCTACCCTGTTGATCGATATGATCCATGAACAATAGTCAACGTTGGTATGGTCTTATAGACGATGGCATAGTTGAAATTGCTAAGCGACTGATGCACAGGGTCGGGAGAGATTTATGGGGGTGGAATATTTGAGTCGGTGGTTTGTGGTCTGTGAACAACTCGAATCTCCGTGCATACAGGTAGTTGAAAAATATTTTTACAGCCCATATGATGGCTAGGGCTTCTTTATCTATTTGTGGATAACGTCTCTCTGTTTCGGAAAGAGACCGGTTGGCATAGGCTTATTGGCCTCTCTAACCCATTGGCTAGGCGGTGACTTAACACGGCCCCTAGTCCGAAACTACTTGCGTCGGTGGCGAGAATGACTGGGAGAGAGGGGTCGTACTGCGTGAGGACCTGTGGTGAAATGAGGGTGGTCTTCAGCTCCTCATAAGCCTTCCGGCCTTCTTTGGTCCACACGAACTTGTCTTGGCCCAGCATTTCTCAAAGTGCCTTTGCTCTGTGGGACTGGTTAGGGATGAAGGCATTATAATAAGTTGCCTTTGCTAGGAAAAGTTGTAGTTCCTCGGAAGACGATGGTGTGGGGGCCCTCTAGATGGCTATTATATGGTCATTCGACTTATGCAGACCATTCTTGTCTATTATATGTCCCAAGCAGGTTAACGAAGTGGCTGCGAGCACGCACTGTTTCCGGTTCAGATGGAAGCCGTGGTGGTCCAATCGACGTAGCGTTTGGCGCAACGCTCCTACGAGTTTATCAAACGTCGGGGCGAACACGATGATGATAAAGAACTTGACGACATTCTCTGCGTCTCCGAACACTTCCTTCATCTGACGCTGCCACAGTGCTGGGATATTTGTGGCACCATAGACGGCTCTCGTTGGTCTGACCAGTCCATGTGTTGGCGTGTTCAATGTTAGAACCTCCCGAAATTTGGCGTCAATTGGCATGGGTGTATGCGTCAGTGATATCCAGGTGAGCAAACCATGCAGCCCCTCTCATTTTATTGAAGATAGCTTCTATTTTGGAATTGGATGCTCATCCACGATCATTTGCTTGTTAACTGTAGGTTTATAGTTCCCCGTGATTCGCAGTGCTCTGTTTTTCTTTACCACTACATGGGTCGGTGATACCCACTAGGAGAAGTCTACTCTTTCGTAGAATCCTGCCTTTATCTTCTCCTCTATCGCCTTAGCATACTGTTCTCGTAGAGTGATACAGAGCCCAGCTTTTTCAATGGCCCAGGTGGCTTCCAAACTCAGGGCGATGGCATATGCTTTATCGAAATCATACGGTTGCTTCGTGATGATCTCTTCTCGCGTCTCGGGAGAGCGAAGGCCGTGTAGAAACTGTTCAATTAACAGTTCGGAATTTAACACTTTCCACATATTTATTGTGTGCACAATCAAAATGGCTGGTCAAGATCGTTTTTAGTTTGTCGTAGGTACAGTCTCTGGTTCTTTGGGACTGGCTAAAATTTTCAGCACACCATTCAGTTCTGCGCCCATGTGAACTCGAGCATAGGCGGCATATCGGGCAGGGGGAATGCTGGAGATCTGTAGCACCCATTCAAATCTTTTAAAGTATTCCCCTACGGACGTCTCATCGTCCATACGGAATGGTGGCATTGTGAATGGAGGAGGCTGTGGAGAGACGAGTTCTGGAGCACGCTCCGCGCCAGGAGCAGGGGTCGTCATCGTCAGCTGGGCTACGGCCGTGTCGGTTGCTACATGTAATGCAGAAGCTATCATTTTGGACAACCCCTGCATTAACTCTGGTGGAACTGCCATAGTGGATTGTTTTTCTCGTTCAGGTTAGTCAAGTCTCTGTTAACTTTATTTTTATTTATTTTTTTTATTTTTTTTGTTCGCTCTTCACCGATTGACCTTGAATTCTGGGATGAGAACAGCGTTTCTTTTTTTTCTATTTACAGATGGCAATGGGAAGCGGTGTTCTCTCGTGGCTGTGGCGAAATAATTTCTGATGAAATTGGCGTTTGGCTGTGGAATCTTGCTTCTCACGCTCTTCGGCGTTCTCGATGTGTACTGGAATTTCACATAGGGATAATGTTCTTTCTATTGGCGTAATCCCACTTCTGACACCAAAATTTCCTGTTGTGTATGTGGGACTCAATGAAGTGGGAGGAACTACTTATTACAACGAGTGTTTACCTTTCGGAGTTTCCTCATTCTCCCATTAGATATATAACGACGATCGGGTACAGTTTTTGGCAAGACATCATTTGGCAATGGCTTACGATAGAATCCCGAGATGATGAGCGTTCATCTCGGACAACAATGAGGACAAAAACAATGAGAACGATGAAGACGATAACAAACGCCACAACAAATACGAAGATCGTGTGCAACAACAATTAGATGTTGATCGCCGACACGACAGATTGGTTCCATTGGACATCAATGTGTATTCTGATTGGTTCCATTGGACATTAATTTGTATTCTGATTGGTTTTTCAGAGAGTGTACCGTCTACTTGCAGATCGACGAGGATGTTGTCACTGAGTCGTTATTAAATGAGGAGGAAATAGCCCAGCAATGTTGCACAGGAAATCAAGAGGAAAAAAAAGAGGATGATAGTGAGAAGAAGGCATAGACGTTATCGAACAGTCTGTGCCTTCAAATAGACATGTTCTCAATTTTAGACGAGATTCAGTCATACCTTCTTTACAGTGATAATGCTCCACCTGATCTTTTAAACTGGCATTGTACTCTAAATAATGCAGTTTCTAAGAATTATATAAGTATAATCATGTAAACAGACTCAAATAACAAAGTTCTTTCCAGAAATAAATACATAAAATAAATAAAAATACGACACTTTTGAGTTTTTCAGCGAATAGACAAACAATTTTTCAATCCTGAATAATACGTAGTTTTTGCTCAGTCCCTTGAAACTCATATTAACGGGGTTATACTGTAGTCCAAGATGACAGATGTGATGTGACTGGCTCTAATTTGAATGGATACGACTGTTCAGTCTGCAGTGGCTCTTCAAATGCAACAATCCCCACATTTATCCAAAAACTTGCACTGAACCATATCGACGGGTGAATAATTCTTCTTCTTTGCACCACCTTCAATACCCCTACACTGCAAACACCTCCCACCCACTCTGTGCAGTTTGGCAGAAGAACCATCTTGCCTCCCAAAGGCCCACTATGCTACCCCAATCAAAGTATGTTAGCTGGACAATTGTTGAATGGTGATGACTTCAAGGAGTGTTCCACGATCATTATCTGTATGGGACAGCCTTATAAATGCTGGTATTTGATTTCATAATGCCCTGGCAGGTTCTTTTATATGCCTGAAGCATCTGGTACCTCTGCATTGAAAATGGGTTATTCCACAATCTTGAAAATTTGATCATATGCTAATGATCCTATTTAACTTTTATGTCAAATCAGCAATGCTATTTGATTCTTTCTAGATGTTCATTTTTCACTTGTTACGTGTGCAGTTTACATCTGATTCCCATTAATCTTTTTATTTACTAAATGACCACCAACTGTTGTAAAATTCTATAAATTGGTGGTGGGATTTTTTTTCTTTCAATGTTATTCAACTTAAGTTTGTTTTTTTTTTTTTCTTATTCCATTAAACCATCGGTTATTTTAATAACTTGTGATCTTTAATGGGTGTGATCTTATTAAAAGAACTGTAATTAATTCCTTTAATTTAGCACAGTGCATTTCATATGTGCATTCCATCCAGTTAAAAATATTTACGAAGAAGAGGTGTTTGTTTTTCTTTTAAAGTTTAATGTGTTGTTGAAATTGTGTGCTTGTGCTTATATTTGTGAGTCTAACCTAGTTCCCAGATTATAACCAAGATCACAAAATAAAAACAAAGTAAACTGAAGAAACCTTTCTCTACAAAATTAAACAATTCTTGCGTAAGATAGAGACAAGTAAACTAGAAGAAACTATGTTAACGCCAGAAATAGGGGAACAAGTAATTACCATTATAAAGAAACAAAAAAGTACTGTAATTTTTGGCAATAACGCTGCGGCATTTCTGTTAATAAAAGTGCAAATTTTGGTGTGTGCGGCGTATCAGCCGCCGCGGCGCTACTGTCGGAGATTTTACAGAAATTAAAATAATAATTTCTACCCATGATTTTAGGCCTACTTCATATACACTGGTGGCCAAAAGTTTGGACCAACCAGCAAAATCAAGAAAAAATGAATTTATACTAAAAATATTTTACACCTACAACTCTAAGTAAATATGAAACAATATTCAGGGAAGAAACAAATCTATTTCTGCGTCGTTGCTTTTTTATTACCTTAAATCAAAATAAGACTGGCCAAAAGTTTGGACCAACATCACAAACATGCAAATATTTTGCATATTACAAGTCATCGTGTTGTGTGGTGGGCACTAAAACGATATTATGTATTGTACAATGTTAACTGAAGGCCAACAAGAGCGAATTAGAAATTTTAACAAGCAATTTACAGACTTCAAAAAAGCTGCTGAAATCTCCCGTGTGAGCTATAAATCTTTATCAAAATTGTTGAAAATGTTAATTGGAAAATAGGACAGAAATAGGATAACCTTGTGCACTGACGCGAAGAGAAAAATCAAGAATTAAAAGACATGTTAGATATGAAAGTAAAACAGTTTTTGTATAAATTCAGTTTTTCACATTGCTGGTTGGTCCAAACTTTTGGCCACCAGTGTAGTTTCTCTCAACGAAATAAAATGAGTAGTGGCAATGTATTCCTTGATTTATATTTATTGATGAAATTATCGATGAATTCACATCTTATTAATTAAAACGTTCAAAAATTCACTCCGATAGCGATTGAGCGTGAGCGTTCATCGACAGCGGCGGATTGAACCATCGGGACACCGGGAAAAATCCTGGTGGGCCAGACGGATGCCTTTACTTTCTCGTGATTGAGGGCTGCTTTCGCCGATTTTTCCCGGTACCTGCTCGGTACGATTTAGACTGCCAATCCGCCCATGTTCATCGATCAATGTCAGCACTGCATCTAATAACTTCCCGCCCTTACTTATTTGCAGAGAGCAATAATGGGCCCGTTACTGCTCTCTGTTATTAGTCGAAGATCTGATCACATTCAAGCTCGCCTGATCACTTTCACCACTTTTGCTTTGCAATAATGGCTGACAATGAAAGCGTATCCCACCTTGAAGTATGTTCCGAATGCGTTTATAGTTTTGTAATGAATCTGAAGGCACAAACACGTCAGAATACATGTTTTTTTTTTAGGATAAATCTTCCCTTTTAGGTGACGGTGACGGCGACGGGCACTCGTTACGCTACACAATGGCCAACTCCCGCAGCCCGATTATGATTGGCGTGCGCACACACGGGTATTGTGAAAACGGGAAATGAAATTTGTCTTTAAGGAGAACAAGCTGCCTGTTGTCGTATTTCTTTTCTGTTTTTAATTAAAATTTCTTATAGCTGGATACACAGTAGGGGCGAAGGAGTTGAAGATAAAAGCGAGAATTGTTTTATATTTTTATTTTTAAATTTTTTTTTTTCTTAGGTTTCGAATTTTCTTTAAAGTTTCGTTTTTCTCGTACGTATATTTTTGTGTTTTAACGCTCCTATGTTTTTTCATAAAAGGATAAATGCATTGAAATCTAATGAATCTCCACCAGATTATAATATCAGAAAATAAATAATAATAGTAATAAATAATAATAGTAATAATATCGGTACGCTCTTGCTCTTATTTACTGATCGGACTTTTTATCTCGATGCTCGGGGCTGACTATCAAAAAATTTCACAAGCGCACGTGCGGGGCTAAACGGTCACGAGAGTGCTCGAAAGGTGTTAGAAACACCAGTATTTTATATTATTATTGTTGTTATTATTATTATTATTATTATTATTATTATTATTATTATTATTATTATTATTATTATTATTATT
>JAHWFO010061758.1:0-13505 GCA_023313115.1 Rhysida immarginata | reverse complement strand
GCGAAATCAAAACCTCTACATGTGATGCAAAGAGAAAACGTGTACGTGTTACGCGAAATCAAAACGTCTACATGTGAAGCGAAGAGAAAACGTTTACGTGTTATGCGAAGACAAATCCTCAACATGTGAAGCGAAGAGAAAACGTGTACGTATTACGCGAAATCAAAACCTCTACATGTGAAGCGAAGAGAAAACGTGTACGCGTTACGCGAAGACAAAACCTCTACATGTGAAGCGAAGAGAAAACGTGTACGTGTTACGCGAAGACAAAACCCCTACATGTGAAGGTTGGCTACTCCCATTACTAAGCGGGTGCTCATAATTCAGTGTATAAATGCATTTCTGTTTCACTGCTAAAGCTCCTTTTTGGAACGTTTTATTTTAGACAAATTTATTGTTGCCTGTGGGTATGTAAATTTTAATTAGGACTGTAGACGTATGTACAACTACTTGTTCCATTTTATTTCTTTACATAAAATATTATAGAAAAAAAAAGAAATTACAAAAAAAAGGACACAAAGTTGTTATTATTTTTTTCAATTTTTTAAAAAAAACAAACCTATTTACAACTGCACATGTTTTCTCCCCATAATCAGATGTTTGACTGGGTTACATTCCTTAATGAAATTTTAAGTCGAAATTTTATGTCCGTACATTTCAAGGAGTTTTGGCTATGTTCATCACACAATTCCAAATCAATGCATTAATGAGTAAAGATATGTCAGTGCAGCAATGCTTTTGAGAACTGATTCTGAATTTACAAAAATATAAAGATTTTTCTATCGAAAAATGGAAGGAAAAATTCTGCGACCTGGGATCGAACCAGGAACCTCGGCTGTCATGGCCGACGCCTCTACCAGTTGGGCTATCGCAGACACCCGGCCAGCCATGCTGACTCAAGGTGTCTTAAAGACAACCAAGTTGTCATGGTTGAAAGCCTAATGGGAGGCAGGCACCTGGCTCACAGATCGAGAATCTCTCCTATCCAACCATCAGAAAATTTGTGAAACTCACAGATAAATGAAATAATAAATGATATTATAAATGGAGATAAGCCTACTGGAGATGTGCCTGCCTTCCATTGGGCTTTCAACTATGACAACTTGGTTGTCTTTAAGACACCTTGAGTCAGCATGGCTGGCCGGGTGTCTGCGATAGCCCAACTGGTAGAGGCGTCGGCCATGACAGCCGAGGTTCCTGGTTCGATCCCAGTTCGCAGAATTTTTCCTTCCATTTTTCGATAGAAAAATCTTTACCTGATGCTTGGTAGGCTTATCTCCAGTTATAATATCATTTATTATTTCATTTATCTTACAAAAATATGTCAAAATCATCTTTACTTGGATAGGTCAAATTCTTATTGGCTCCATTAATATCCTCTTCCTCTCAGATGTGTTCTTTATCAATAAAGCTTTGCAGCATATGGAACGGTTTACTCACCTCAGAAAAGTTTTAATGATCATCCTGCTAAATATTCGATGATGCCGTGTTCGTTATTTGTTACGTTCGGTTTCGAAATAACTATCAAATTCATCATGTGTAGTCTGGAGCTCATTTGCTTCTTTTTATTTGAATTAGTCATTATTTCCTCTTTGCAGGGCTTGCAGTGTAGCGAAAATGACTTCCACCTTTGTCAAAGTGATTGCTACATGCAGGAAGGCAACAATCGGACATAGTTTTTGCTCGTTACAATTCTATGTCAGTAATTCATTTTAAAAGATCAAATGATTAAAAGTTCAGGAAATTACAGTCCAGTCACATTAATGTGACCACCCCCTATGTTCAACATCAGCGGAAAATGGTTACGTCCAGAAGGTACATACCGGTATCAGAGATGGGGGGGCGGGGGGATATAGGAAGGGTGTCAGAGGGAAGCAGAAAACATTGCAATTATTGGAGTCATGGCGAGGCGTAGCGATTTATCCGACCTCCAAAAGGGCATGATCATCGACTTCCGAGCCAAGGGTGCCAGTTATTTCCGAAAGTGTACCGCGCATGGCAGAATGGCAATGCCCAAAATCAGCGACGTGCCAAGTGTTGTGGGACACCATGGCCATAGATGCGAGAGGTGAACGACGGCTACGCAGATACGTGCAAGCCTACAAACGTGCAACTGTGGACCAACTGACCTCCCAGATGAACCAGGGGGCTACCAAATGTGTATCCTCGACGACACTTCAGCTAACGTTGCTACGTATGGGGCTCCGCAGCAGACGGCTGGTTCGTGCACAATGCTGACGGCTATTCAGTGGCGACAAAGACTGACATTTGCACGCCAGTACCACAACTGGACAGCAACAGAGTGGCGAAAGGTGGCTTTTCCCCGATAAATCACGGTTTATGCTCCATTGGACAGATGGGCGATGACGTGACCGGCATTCAATGCCAGAAAACAAACACCCTAGACACGTGCGCAAGGGCCCAGGCCGAAGGAAGCAGCGTTATGGTCTGCGGAATGTTTTCATGGCATTCCCTGGATGCACTCATCATTGTGGACGGCACCATGGATCAATGGAAGTACGCATCTGTCCTTTCGGACCATGTCCACCCCTACGTGCAGATTGTGTTTCTTCAGCACGATGGCATCTTCCAGCAGGACAATGCGAAGTGCCATACAGTGCGCAGTGTCCGTGCGTGGTTCGAAGAGCACGAGGATGCGTTTACGGTACTCCCCTGGCCCCCAAACTTCCCGGATTTAAACCCCACAGAGCATCTGTGGGACCAGCTCGATCGGGTTGTTCACGCCATGGATCCTCCACCGCGCAAACTACAGCAGCTCGCCACAGAACTGGAGTCAGCATGGCTTCCCATCCCTGTCAATACTTTGCGGAACCTTATTGACTTCCTTCCTGCCCATTTCGCAGCTGTCTGCGCTGCGAAAGGTTGTTGTTCTGGCTACTGACAGGTGGTCACATTTATGAGACTGGACTTTGTAGACAAAAAAAAAGAATATTCTAACATTCTAAAAACATTCTTCTATACGTGGCTGAGCGCATTTGGAAGCCACAAAAAATGAGAGTTGTCACCACCCTTCTCCCGTTCGCTCGCATCCAGGCAACCTGCATGCATTTACTAAAGCACTGTATAAAGAAAGTATGGACAATCATTGTTGCAGGTAGCCATTTTGATTCATATTTCATACGATGACTGCTTCTTGTTTTGCAGTAAATTCGAACTTGCGGATTGAACACTTCCTTCATATGAAATAGGAAAGAAAATGGCTGCCTGCAACAATGAATTGACCATAATTTCTTTACGATGTGCTACCCAAAATTTCCCAAAATTGTTTGATTCTGACCGAACCGTAAGAGGTATGAAGCTTTGACGATAGATGGTGTTAGGGGTACGTTTCAGCTGTAATTGTACCAAGCGATGTCATCCGTTTGTAACAATGTATGACGTATTTGCGCTCAGGTCTTATCTTTAGGAGGTGTTGGCACCGCGCAATACGACTGCAATGGTGTCGTGAACAAGTGGGCTGGCGAATGGAATGGCGCCCAGTGGTCTTCAGCGACGAATCCCGCTTTTGTTTGGACACAGACGGCAGACGCGGACGGGTGTGGCGCAGACCATTGGAAGGCGCCAATAAACAATGCATCTGGTATCACCAACGTGGACCAATACCCGGAGTCATGGTATGGGGTGCCATCGGATACGATACCAGAACGCCTTTGGTCACCATCCAAGGCACCCTGACAGCAGCACGGTACGTCACGGAGATTCTGCAGCCCGTATTACTGCCTTTTCTGTACACCATACCCAGCGCAGTCTTTCAGCAGGATAACGCCAGACCGCACACGGCAAACACGAGCATGGCACGTCTGCATGATGTCAACTGCCTGCCATGGCCCGCGAGGTCCCCATACCTATGGCCAATCGAGCACGAGTGGGATATGGTGGGACATCGTTTACGATCACCCCGCAATCTCCTTGAACTGACACAGCAGGTTCACCAAGCTTGGGCAGACGTACCCCAAGATGGCATTCGCCACCTGTATGATCACCTACACCTGCAGCTGGAACAATGCATCGCCGCTAGAGGTGGTGCCACAACCTTTCTGTTGGGACACCCTGTACAAACGAGTGCACCTCTTGGTTCCTTAACGTAATAAAGGTGTGCTCAGGTGTATCTCTTGCTGTATACCTACTTTTGGCGTATTCGGATAACTCCTTGTGGGTGGGGAATTTCATTGCAAAGCATTGTACGTACAGACACCGGGTCGATTACAGTTTTAATATCTCTGAAAAGCAAATTCTGCATTATGAATGTTCTGCCTTTATTTACTTTTATCCGTCTTATACCTAATATTTTGTTCCAAATCTACCTTTAGAAGTTTCAGTTCGGAATTTTTTTATCACAATATAAGGTTCCCTATAGTGATGTCCGTTGGATCCGGATCTCTGATTCGGATCTGATAATATCCGGATTCGGATCTAGAAATATCCAGATCCGGGTCCGTATCCGGATCTCGGATATCAGATCCGGATTCCGGATCTCTGATATCGGATCCAGATTTCGGATATCGGATACGGATTTCGGATCCTTTCGCTGGATGCGTATTAAGACTAATTAGGACTTAAGAGGACATGGCTATCACTTAATAAAAGCTTTTATAAACTGCTTTCAGAAAAAGTTTGCATATACACAATTTCCTGTCTAGGATCCGATTTTCGGATCTCTGATCCAAGATCCGGATCAGAGATCTCGGACCTAGATCCGAAAAAAATCCGGATATCCGGATCTTGACATCACTAGTTCCCTAGTTAGTACTGATGGTTTTCAGAGTAGGAAGAATTCCCGACTTTTGAAATGGGGACCTGCTCTGCCGTTTGGCCTTTCAACTGATTTCTTAGAAGTGCATAAAGACATGCATAGCAGTATAGCCGTTCGGTGTCCGTGGTAGCTCTAATTGCGATAGTCGTGGTCCATAATTCGGAATTTTTCCTTCCCTTTTCCAAATAAGGTTTTCTTAAACAAGTGAAGAAAAAAAGTCTTTTCAAAAAACAACGCTTATGTCAAAATAAGGTACACGTAGCGCCATCTCTTGAGCAAACGAACAAACTAAAGCCAATTCTATTTCATTTAATTCCCTTCTCCTCTTTGGATTTTTTGAATTTTTTTTTAGATTTATGCATTGTCACCGACTTTACGTATGTAAAAAAAAATTCAGCAAGATCGGACTAGCGGAAGGGGTTGAAATATTGATCCCCCCCCCAAAAAAGAGTCCAACAAAACAAAAGTGAAAAAACAAAACAACTGTTTATTTTCAAGGAATGTTGGTGGTGAGCATGACTATTTAACACAACAGAAAAGAAAGTTTTGAAGCAAAATTGTTGGGTTCATTTTGATCGTCATGACTTAAGCAGAGTTAAATACAAAACTTACCAGAAAATGTGTACAATGTTAATAGGAGAACAAATCAAAGTGAAAACCTTTAAGGATACATCCACTTTTTTTTTCATCTTTTAAATTATTGTAAAACATTTTTTGCACCACATTTCAGTGATATACAAAAATTCAGAAGTTCAAAATTTGGCACGATGTTTATTAATTGAAACACAAAACATTCTAGTTTATTCTTATTTTGATAAGTTTCTCTTTACTACATGAAATAATAATAAATGGTGAATGATAGCTGTTAGTGATGATATGATTAAAAATGATTTCCCCCCCTCATATACATGAATATATTTTTTTAATAGAACCATAGAACATTATCAACTGTTTGGGATCCACCAGAAAATAACCCCCCGATTTAATTATTTTTTTTTTTACTCTTTAACAATGAGAAGTTAGGTAACTGTATGATTCTTAACAACTTAACAAGAAATTTTAAAATTTTTATATATATTATATATTTATATATATATCTATATATATATATCTATATGAACATAAAAAAATTGACAAAATAATTCAGCAGGAATAATTTGCAAGGTCAGTGTTCTTTCAATGAGTATGACTGGCAGTAGAAGCATTTAGCTATAGAATTCTTGCAATAACAATATGAGAAGCAATAGAAAGAGTATCGTATTCCTTTATAATACAAAGCACTATTTAGCGAATTAAATAACAGAACATTAAAAAAGAACGTACCGCATTTTCCAGACTATAAGTCGCACTAAGGTAAATTCATGGATGTTTATGTCGCATTCGCTGTATAAGTCGCACTAGACATGTCGTATGATATTTATCATTCCTCAAAAACATTTTATAGTATTTTTGAAGGTTTTACCAAATCCTTCTTAAAAACCGGCTCCTTTTCAGCAGCAACCATTTGCATAAAACAAATTTTTTTTTTTTACATGCTTTCATTCTATTTACATATTTGGGTGAAACACAGTAACGCTTTCTCTTAGCTGCAACGTTCAAAATGGACTCTCATTTTCTTGTAAATTTCGCATATAGGTCGCATTCGCTGTATAAGTCGCAAAGCCAAAATTTGAAAAAAAATGCGACTTACAGTCCGGAAAATACGGTATTTAATTTACAATGGCTCTTTTCTAAAAAAAAAATATCAATTTATGAAATGAAAATTCATTAATATTAAATCAAACGTTAAAAATTAATCATATATTAAATATATTTTTATTTATAATTTATTTTTTTACATTAATGAATTAATACTTTATACATATATAAATATTTCTTGAATTCTTAAATTTAAACATAAAAGATTATCATGTGAATTATTATTATTATTATTATTATTATTATTATTATTATTAGTTTTTGCAAACACAACCTTGGAATCATTATAAATAATTAATATAATTTAGAAAATAAAGATAGCTGCACAAAAAATTATTTTGCTTGATTACAAAATTAGATGCCAGATTAATCGATAACAAGATGAATATAAAATAAAGAAAAATATAACGACTATGAATGATCAAATATTAATGAAGACCTTTATAAAAGACGAATCTCGGATTCCGTTTGCAGATTGGAACTGACATTATTGTTAAGTCACACACAATTTATAGTCATACACTATAATGAAGAAATATTCCAATTGCAATAAATTAATTTCATACTTGTGTTCAAAATCATTTATAAATGTGATAATTGGCTATCTACATTTGAAAAATAGCTTAGAAAAAGTGGCGCTACCTATTGCATGCGGTCTACTGACAGCTTGTGGTTTACCTTGTACAATTTTCCCTTCGTAAGTCGCCTATGCTGGTTCCAAAAACGACTTATTTTTTCTGTAATAAAATACCCTTCATTTAAAATATTTGCGTCTACTTCTTTGTCAAGTTCCAGTTGTAAAAAAAAATTCAAGAAAAATTTAAACCAGATTAAATACTTGAACATTTTTCCAGATTAATCACACATCGGCATTTTAAGTGTTTAGGGGGGAAAAAAAACTAACCAGTCATTTTAATAATCTGTTACCAGTCCATATTAATTTTCATAACCCCTCAAACAACCTCTATACATTAGAGAATTATAAAATCGACTAATTTCTAATATTTAATGCGTAATAATGTCAACGGTTTAGCTTTTGTTGACAAAGGCACCACCAATCGGAAGTCATAGTCGGCCATTTTGATTTTCAGAAAAAAGCCGACTCGTAGAATTTTTGACTTGTGGAATACCGAGTGTAATGGGCACATGCATACGTGATCAACGTCCCTCCATCTCATCAGATGAGGAGATTCAAAAAATAGGAAGCACGAGGGCTCGAATAGATGTATCCAGGTTTTTTGGAATAAAAAACTGATTGGATTTATGCTATTTGTGCTATTATACAACCTCTGACAATTAAGTTCGGTGAATGAGTTCACACAAAAAAATGCAAAACAGATAGAGCCACATTTACTTTATTGTCCTTCGAAATAATCACCCTGGAAGGCAATACACTTTTGGGATCGGGTGTACAAGTCCTGGAAGTTCCTTACGGATGGCTTTAATGTCACATTTGCTTGAATGTCTGGAATGTCCGCAAATCTGTGTCCCTTTAAGGCCGTTTCAGGTGTGGGAACAAGAACAAGTCTACCGGTGCCAAATCTGGTGAATAAGGTGGATGAACCAGAAACTGTTGCACGATTACGGCAGTGTTCCTCTTTGATCCATTATCAACTGAAGAAACGAGCATCTGCTAAACCACTGCACGCACAAACGTGACCTGTCTGAACTTGCTTAAACAATGACTGGGCTTGTATTGACATGCACTGTTACTCGCGCAGATTAGGGTATGACGTCATTCACCGAACTTAATTGTCAGAGGTTGTATATTCAACACGGTGCTCTAGGCTCACATAAAAAATGCTGATGAAATGAACAGAGATGGATTTATACACGAGACTGTTAATCACCATGAGATATTATGTAGACAGGTGCTCATACACAAAATATCGACTGCAGTGAGCATGATTCAAAAATAAAACTTTTGAAACAGATGCTAAGGTGGAAATGCTACAATCTCGACCAACTGAAAGTAAGTAACTCATAGAAAGTCTTCAGATTTCTTTTTGCAATTTTTAACAAACAACCGCAATTTGTATGAATAATTTTCAATAAAGTTAACACGTACTTTCTTAAATAATTATCTCGCAAGCAATTAAATTTCACGTGATTAAAAAAAAAATAATTAAAAACAGGTTTCCTTTTAATAATTTGAGAAAAAATGGGCTTCTTAATTATTAAAAAAAATTATGTCATATTTCTATTTGCAGTTAAAATGCCGAAGTATGTCCGATAGACCACACAATATAATGTAATGATTCACAGTAATGACCATACAAAAATGCGATGACCTTTCACGCACGTTAAAATAACGACTAAAATAATGATGTACACCAGATAATAGACTGCATTATAGAATGTAAAAGTAACAGTAGACCGCATACTATAGTAGCAGCAAAACAATCTTAAGATATTCAATAGCCTTTTCCTATCCATTTACAATTTTTCTTAATACGGTACATCTAATTTCCATTTCCAAATGCCTGGTTTTAATTTAGTTGAATAAGACCATGACATTTAGGAAAAATCTAAGAAGAAGAAGAAATAATTAAAAAAAATTGTAATATTTATCCATTAAACGTATTTTCCGAACTATAAGTCGCACTAGTGAAAATTATAATCATATTTTTCATAGCGGGCTGCAGTTTCTTAAAGGGTTTTCTGTAAAAGTCTAGTTATTTTATCTTGTGAATTTCTTATATAAGTCACAGGACCTCACATGAGCTAAAACTCGTGAAAAAAGTGTGCGACTTATAGTCCAGAAAATGTAAATAGATAGATACCTTTAACTCATTTTTTTTTCAATAAATAAATAAATAAATCCAAACGTTTTTACAAACTACGTAAAAATAAAGCAGCTTGTAATGGTAAGTTTTAAAAATCCTACCAGAACACATTGCAATAGCACTGAACCTGCAAATTATATGGAATGTATTTATGGTTTTATTATGGCTATTTTTAAAACAAATTTCATAATAATAAAAAGCTTTCAATTTTCTTAAAAGTGAAATCATAAAATTTTGTGTATTTCATGTATTGTCTTTTGCTGCTTACGAAAGCAAAGAAGTCACCAAATAAATTTCAAATCCCATGCCTTACAGTTTAAACGAAAAAAATAAGTTAGAAATCATAATACCACAAGTGATTAACAGAGAAATTGACCTACAAGAATTAACGGTGACAATTAGAAAAAGAGAAATGTAGCTGCACTGGGGAGAGTTCATGGCTGAGAGCGTTAAGAAAATTAGGAACAAGAGAATGCTCTTGAACTACATGCCAATGGATGCATAAACACCTACACGAGTCCTTGTACAATTACACATTAGTTCGATGAGAGAATTGGGAAGAGGAACAGGGAAAAAAAAAAAACAAAAAAACAAAAAGCAAAATTTCAATATCTCTTTTTGAAACGAACGTATTTTGCCAATTGAATACGTCTTCTTCTTAAAGGATAAGACAAATTCTAATTAAGCTAAGATACATCATGTTTATTACAGCTGATGAGTTTCATCAGAACGACGTCCTCAGAGCTATGATTCGCAAAGACAATGTGGACAAGCATGTACCGTACATACGTACACCGCGCAAATATTCCTTTCAAAATTCGGCGCCTAAAAATTTGCATGGGTTGAGGTTGTACTCCTACAATCTGCAAATGCTGAGAGCAATGGGAGGAAATAGGATGTGGGTAAAAGCTGTATTAGGGATTGGTGAAAAAACAAAATGCGTCTCTAGATAAACCAATAGTAATCGTCGGGAAATTCGTGGCCAAAAAGCATAGTTTCTGGACATCGAGAAAAAAGCTGTGCGGTTACATTGACGATAAAAGACAATTTGGACCAAAAATGTGCAGACGAAAGCTATAAGGTAATTGCACCAAATAAGGCCCACCGCTTAAAAATCCATTTAGTTACTAATTTTCTCGCTAGATGGCACCAGGGGCTTTTACAAGCACCTAAGATCCAAATAAGGCCCAGTCATATAAGTTCACAAAATCCCATTTTGCTTAAAACCTATTTCATTTTCAGTTCACAGTTTTTTTTTTAAATTTATGATAGAAGTGGCTACAATTTTTATATAAAACGTTTTGTTCTAAAGTGAATAGTTTTTTCGGAAAAAAATACTTTTCGTTAGGTGGGCCTTATTGGGCACAGTTACGTTATTTAAAATTAATTTTCTATACCGTAAACTCACGCGAACAACCCATGCGTTTTCTGTATTTTTTACTTCCAGAAAACGCTAACTGTGTACAGTTGGTCTATTATTCAATAAAAATTGCTAGAACTATATTTTTGGTTCATTTCAAGTAACTTGAGCAAATTGAGGTTCTGAAAAGGCCTAATGGAATGATTCGGATGTATGAAATATTTTTTGTAAATAACTTTTTTTAATGAACAAGCCTAGTTTCATTTATCAAACTTAATAACACGATAAAATTCGACGAAAGCAAAATTCAACCAAATCCTTTATTTTACTCTATAGCAGTTTCAGTCGAAAAGTTCTGCGCGTAATCTAAGAAGCGGGTTATGTGAGAATGCTATTTACAAGAAAATAAAATATTTTTAATTCTATGGGTAAACTGAGAAATGGATTATAGGCATGAGATTACGGTAAATAAACTCAAAATAGAGTAAGATTTTTTCCCTGGAATTTTCCCTCCTAAAATTAGGATGCGCGGATTATTCGATTGTGCAGAGTATTCCCGTATAATACGATCGTTCAAATTATAAACTACAAATAAGGAATGACGAGAACCAACCAGATTTAGCAATTTTAAATTTGAATATTTTAGTCTGGATACGAGTATAGGAATGTTAACGAGGAATTAAGTAAAATCAAAATAATTAAAATCAATACAGTCGAACGCACGCTCTACAAATTTTCTCTGGTTATAACGAATTCTGATTTGATGAAAACGCACGTATAAAGAATCATTTTATGGGCTATTATACAACTTTTGTTTAGATAGAGTGAAATTTCGAAAAAATATACATTTTGCCGTGTCTAAATTTGGGATTAGTTCTAAATGGAAAACACTCATTGTGGAAATACTGCTATGGACCTTATCCGCGTTTCAAAACTGCGCATGCACGGCCATCTAGTGGCGCAATTTAAAACTACAAATAGGTGTAAAAAAGATGGCAAGTCAAAGAGTAATACTAGCTAATAAGTCAATCACATGGTCACATTGTTTTAAAAATATGCCGAAAATCGATGAGGTCGTAATGTTAAAGTACATGAAGACTAAATCCAAAAAAAGAATTAAATATGTAATTAATAATTACATGCAAAATACCAAAACACTGTTTTTTTAAATATGACAGTGATTCAAGTCCATTTAAACCCAAATAAAAACATCCAAAAAAGCTGGATTTTATTTACTCTGTACAATATTAAGTGATAATTGTGCAGTAGGATGAGTTTTTATTTTAAACAATTTTAGTTGAATTTTATAATAAAATTAAGTAAACAAAAATAAAATAATAATAATATAACTGAAATACTAACAATTATATTTCATCGGTTCGCTAAATCAGTGGAGTTAAGCAACTTCAGGCGCGGCCAGCCACTGGTTAGGTGACAGCCAATGGACATCCTTCTCCCACCCGGAGGGCATGTAAAGCCGTCGGTCCCGGCTGCTACTATCTATCATCTTGTAGAGGTCGTTATTCTAAACTGGGATGGCGTATAATTCCCTAGTAAGAATAAGCGCCTGTACCAGAAGAAGAACAATTAAATGAAATAAATAATAATAAATAATTGTAAATTAAATCCAATTGAAAGGTTGATCTGGCTTCAGTTAAAATGTTTAATGTTGCTCTTTATAAACTTTCCAAGTATAAATTACATTTTGCAGGCTCAGTGGAAACTGTCATCATGTGGGTGCTGTATTAGAAGGTTAGAAGATTGTTTCCTTAGCTCTTAGTTGGAAAAGAAAGCCAAGTATTATTTGGAGCTGCTTTTCCTCCACAACTAAGGCAACCCGAGCGCACTATATGATAAGTTTTACACCTATTGGCGTTTTAGAAATACACCACCAGCTGGTGCGCGCGTATCACGGACATGATCCTAGCAACACCTGAATTACTCGTGTACACACTTCTCTGAGTATACGTACACTAGCGAATCTGAGTGTCAGCATTTTTCGAAATGATGGCATAAAGAAAAGGTTTAGATCTCGACCAAAATGAAAATCATGAAGGAAGTAGAAGCTGGGAAGGAGACAAATGGACGTACTGTTTTTGGTTATTAAAACATTGAAAAGCGTTAAATAAAAATAAATTCGCTATATCCACTACATGGTTAAAACGAACAAGTTTGTAGTCATTTAAAAATTCGTTACAAGTGGGCTCGACTGTATAATAAAATTAATAAAATAATATTAAAAAAAAATAAATTCTGCTTAACTAGAAATTGTCTTATCCTTTATAAAGTAATTTACAGCAATACTAGTCCCAAAATACGGATTAAATAGGACTTCTGCTTATTTTGTTCTTTTCTGGCTATTTTATAAATTTACATAAATTTTCTAAATCAACAAATAAAACAAAACCGATTAAAACAAAACACTTTGACGAACAGGCTGATTTACTTCTGCGTTTCTTATACATCACGTTTAGAACTGAAATGATATGATTTCCTTTTTTTTTTTATTCCCATATGATCATCTATTAAAACATTTAATATCTCTTAAAGTCTTATTATTTATTATTATTAGTATTACCTGCTAACATTATTTCTTCAATAATAACACGAAATAAAGGGTTTCTTGTATTGTAATAATGAGCATTATGGTTTTGTTGTAATGTTTGGCAGCACTGACAACATTCTCAGGAATTGTTGTGTGTGATTAATAACTCTAACTGCTCGCATTATGGAAAGAGAAATGAAAAAAGATCTGTACTGCTTCTTAAATTAATATTAATATTAATAATAATAATAATAATAATAATATCAAACACATTTCCTTAGACGTAATTCCTGAGAATGGGTTCCTGGAAGAAATCTCTAAAAAACACAAATAAATAAAAAA
>JAHWFO010061757.1:0-14321 GCA_023313115.1 Rhysida immarginata | reverse complement strand
ATTGAAGATTGTCATAAAAAGAGGGGGGGGAGCCAGAGTCGAACTAGGCTATCCAAAAATCGAGGAAGGTAACATTCCTGACATCGTCGAAGTTAACTTCCAGGACATGGCTGGGCAATCGATGTTTTAAGCATTTCCTGTATTACCATTTCCTCTGTAGTCAGAAGGGTTGTGAATTTCAGACACCAACTGATTCCTGTGATTAAGCATCTTCGGGAGCATAGTCGTTAACGTATCCTGTACAAACTTGCCAATATGCGTCATCCCTAGATCCTCATGGACGACATTATTGTTGGCTACTCTACGATCAAGTTTCACAATTGCTCTCAGAGTAATATTTTGGAATGTCTGCAGCTCCTTCCACCTTGTTTTGCACACAAGCCCAAGCTGGCATACCATGAAGCAAGATCGTGCGCATGATCATTTTGTAGATGAGCAGCTTGTTATCAATGTCAAGAGCACTGTTACGACCAAGCAAGGCGATCAGACTGAATTTGGCCCTCTTTGCCTTATTCAGCGCGTAGGAAACATGTTGATTCCAGGTGAATCTAGAATCGAACACCACACCAAGGTATTTATACTCTTTGACGCAGTCGAGCTTATTTCCGTACAGGGTAAGCAAACCTGGGGGGGTTCCTGCGTTTGTTTGTGAAGAACATAGCCTTGCACTTGCCAGCATTTAACTTCAGCCTCCATCTGTTGAACTATTTTTCGTAAAGATGTAGCGCTTTTTGCAAGCGAGAGATGACATGGGCAGGAATACGGGCAAAGGTTAAGGTGGCCGCATCATCAGCGTAGAAGTACAGTTTACACTTGTCGGGTTTGGGAAAAGCCTGAATAAAAATATTGAACAAGGCTGGTCCCAGAACTGACCCCTGTGGGACACCGGCTTTAACCATACATGATTGGGAAATGGAGTCGCCAATTTTAGCTCGAAAAGACCTGTCTGAGAGGAATGAGCGGACCAGCATAATAAGGTCAGCTGGAAATTCAAATTTTTTCATTTTATAAATGACACCATCATGCCAAACTTGATCGAAGGCCTTACAAATGTCTAGGAAGATAATGCCACCATATAGAGACTTGTTAAGAGAGTTTTTTGCGTCGACAGCAAGTGCCATATTTGCATTTGGCAGGAGTGGTCCGTACGGAAACCAAACTGCTCATCACGAATAAGATCATTGGCAGAGCAGAATTCATTGAATCTTTTAAGAATTGTCTGCTCTAGAACCTTAGACATACTTGGTAAAAGGCTGATATAACTTGCAGGCAATGAAGGGTTAAGGCCTGGTTTAAGAATGCTTGATAATTGATTCCTTCCAGCCAGTAGGGAAATATCCGAGTTTCCAGCAGTCATTGATTAGTGTAACGATGTCAAGAATCAGGTGGGAAGCAGTGTTGCCAAGTTGGGGGATTATTTTTCAATTGGGGGATATTCGGGGGATTTTATTTTCTGGGGGTTATTTGGGGGAAATTTTATTTACCATTTATTTAAAATAGAAAATGTGTAGTTACGTCTGAGACATTGGAAACGTTCTCTTCTCGACAATCTCAGAAGTTATTGGTTAAGCGTGATTGGTTACAAGAAGTCACATGATTCGCATTTCGTCATGGATGATATGTCTCTAACCAATCATCTTTGATCTTTTACTTTTTATTGAGGTTCGGTTCGTTCTCCTTATGACTGGACGCAGTAGTAGCAGTTAGTTGTTGTAGTCGTATTACGACTTGTCTGTGTTAAACATGTTTCCGAAGCAGCTATCCACCGCAAAATACAAGCATAAATATGTAAAATCTTGTGAAACAAATCCACAGTTGAAAGGTAATTTTTTTCTTTACGTATAACTTTCAGCATTTTCTGAACGTCCATTCATTAAACCTATACTGAACCATAGCCCCATAGATAGTAAACAATGACTATTGTGACTTTGTTTTCCACTCCAACGTGGTCAACCTTACCACCATCCAATTGTCCGACAGTGAACAAGCTCTCCTCAACAAAGGATTAAAACACGTCGTGTGCAAGAAGCCTACCCGGCCAGACCTCCACACAATTATATCTGATACCGAGCATGCTATATCTTTGCTACCTAAGAGTGAGCGCCCTCCGACACGAGCCGTCGCTGGACACCTGATACGTAAAGCCTTCAACGAATCCACCACTTCAACCCAAGACCGTGTACAACTCGATGATGCCACCGCCTCCGCCACCTTGAAGACCAAGTTAGCTGAGTCAGATGCTATACTCGTTAAAGCAGACAAAGGTCGACAATCGAACAGTGTAGTGTATCGGTATTCGTGTGAAACTTGAAGCATAGCTTCCATAATCTCACCCTTCATAATCATATTCCAAGGGAAATACACTGAACTAGAAAAGAAGCCTGATGTACCTACAAAGGTCATCCAAAGTATGAAAGAAAATTGCCTCTTCTTGGTGGAGGAAAATTTGATTGACGATTGTCTGAACTAGAAGTATACTACATAGTAAGCCACAGAAAGAATTTATGAAACCCAGTAATCTGGGAAGATGACATTATCAATGTCATCAAAATTGACATCCAGGATATGTCTTGGATTACGATGCCTTTTTCTATGTAGAGAATGTTTTAGAATGCCAGAGACTAGATCATTCTCATGATTTGCCATAATAGGCAGCACGGTTTTCATGAGCTCTTGAACATATTTCCCGACATGGGTCATATCGAAGTCATTATGAATGGAGTAATTGCGAGCAGTTCTCCTATCTAATTGTGCAATAGTCCTTAGGGTAATGTTCTGGAAAGTTTGGAGTTCCTTCCATCTTGTCTTGCAAATCGTAGCCCAGACGGGCAAACCATATAGCAAGATGACACGAACAATTATTTTGTATAACAGTAGTTTGTTATCAACACTGAGGACACTGTTACGACCCAACAGAGTAATTAAGCTAAACTTTGCTTTTTTGGCCTTGTTCATCGCATAAGTCACATGCATATTCCATGATAGTTTTGAATCAATAACAACGCCAAGGTATCTATAATTATCAACCCATTCCAAGTATTTGCCATATAACTTTAAGGAGGCAAGATTTCTCTTTTCCTTCTTAGTGATAAACATTGCTTTGCATTTGTCTACATTCAGTTTTAATCGTCACTTGCTAAACAAGATTTCACATTCTTTAAGGGCTTTCTGCAAACGTGATACAACAGCACTAGGCTGGCGTGCCCATGTCAGTATAGCAGCATCATCCGCATAAAAATATACCTTGCAGTAAGAGATTTCAGGGAAGTCACGTATATAGTAATTGAACAGAACTGGCCCCAGCAAAAACGAGTGAACTAGACTAATTAAATCATATGGGAAACCATCAGTTATCATTTTATAAATAAGGCCTTCATGCCAGACCTGATCAAAGGCTTTATGAACATCTAAGAAGATGACGCCGCAATACATCGAAAGATTAAGGGGAGTGTTAACATCCGCTATAAGTCTCCAAACTTGGAGCTGGCAAGAATGTTCCGCCCGAAAACCAAATTGTTCTGCACGGATGAGCAGACAAAGGTAACGCTACGGTTCTTTTTATACCGTTCCATATACGTGGATAAAGTTAATGACTTTATCACCTCCAACAAGTTTGTCACCCTCCCTTCCGATCCTACCCCCAAATTCCAAAGATCCCAACAAGTCGCCCCACTTCAAGTGCCTCCGACGCCTCATCCCACCCAATGCCCGACCCCGTAACCTAAATGCCCTTGTCAAGGTCCACAAACCTAATATGCCCATTCGTCCTGTCGTTAATTATTCGCATGCCCCCGCACACTTAGTTGCTAAATCCCTTTCTACGTTCCTCTTTAACCTTAAAATACTTCCTAACACATACAATGTCTCTAACTCCCTCGCCCTAACCAATTCCCTCTCCACCATCACCACTAATGAACACCTTTCTCTTATGTCCCTCGACATTACTAACCTTTATACTAATGTCCCCATACCTGATACCCTCAGAATCCTTGAAAGCCTCCTGTTCTCTTCTCCACTCCCGAAACCTGACGCCATTGACCTTCTCTCCATCCTTTCTGTTATGTCCTCACAAAACTACTTCTTCTTTAATGACTCTTTCTATTCCCAATCCGAAGGATTGGGGATGGGCTTCCCACTAAGCAGTTTCCTGTCCGAAGTCTACTTACAACACTTAGAGCTAACTTTTGTAACCCCTCTCCTTAATAATACTACCATCATTACCTACTACCGTTATGTTGATGATATCCTCATACTTTATGATTCCCGATCCACTTCCCCTCCCGCCATTGCTGATATTTTTAACTCATTCTCCCCCTACATCCAATTTACCTTCGAATCTGAAGCTAACAGATCCATTCCATACCTCGACATCCTCATTACTAATGACATCCCTTCCAGTAGCCTAACCTTCTCCGTATACCGGAAACCCACCACGTCCTCTAACCTAATCCACCATTCCTCGTCACACACCCCCTAGTCACAAGCACGCTTCCCTACGTTTTCTTATTGAACGGGCCCTGAAACTCCTCCTTAACCCCCCCCCCCCTCCCGCTCATCCGAATTCCGTATCATCCGCTATCTTGCCCAAATAAACGGTTACTCGCAATCCACCGTCTCCCGTATGATCCAGCGCCGTAAACGCGCTCTCCTCAACCCTAGCCCCCCCCCGAACTACCCCCACCGTCAAAGAAATGGATCTCCTTATTATATTTAGGCCCCCACTTCACCCAGCTCTCCGACTTCCTTTCATCCCTCGGCCTCCGTGTATCTCTACGTTCCCCTACTCCGTCTACCCGCGCCTTGAATCCACCATTCCACACCAGTTGTGACAAATTCACTCTACCTGGAGTTTACCGTCTGAGCTGTGCCTTTTGTGATAAGTATTACATTGGCCTCTCTACGCGTAGCTTTAATGTACGTTTCAGAGAACACGTTGCATCCTACAATAGACAGGATAACCGTTCGCACTACGCAAACCATCTCGCATGTACTGGACACCCCCTTAGAGCACAAGATGAGGTGATGTCCGTCATGCATGTTTGCAATAATCCCTCAAAAACTGCCATCCTTGAGGCCATAGCAATTTACAAAGTCAAGAAATCCAACCCCGATCAAGTGCTCAACTGCCAGACCGACTTCGACGTTTGTGCTGTCCTCAATCCTTTGGCAGATCTCTTATAGCCTTTTGTACCTTGAATTTTATATATGTTACCAGTTTGGTCGTTCTTTTACCGGTTTTAATGCTATTATTTGTATAAATATTTTTTATTTTATTGTAATTTTTTGTATTTTTTGTATTTTCTTCTTTATACTTCACTTGTATCCCTTGTCCTTTTGATAACCGGATATAGTCTCTCTTTTCGGTCCGCGAATGTCGCGACCCCCCTCTCTCCTTTTTTTTACCCCCATTGGCCTTCTCCTGTTATTCCTTATTGGTCACCTTTTTTATTTCTTTCTTTCCACGCTCATTGCTTATTCTGTTCCGAAATTTTCTGTATATAAAGGCCTGAAGAAGCCGCGAATAAATGGCGAAACTAGGCGATAATTCTGTTGTCCACCTTTTATACTGTAAAGCCACCACTCACTTCGTTAGTAAGAACAGTATTATGTTCTTTCCGATAACCAAAATGGAACCTGCTGATAAAAAAAGCTGACCCAGCACCGATTGGTCAATGCTGATTAGATCAACAGGAAAATAGAAGAATAATAAATCTTTCTTTTTGTTTGTAATCTTGAATGAAAAACTTATAAAAAATATTAAAGTTATGTTTTCAAATTTTTGTTGAATCTTTTAAATTTAAACAGATAGTTTATGATCTGTTACATGGCCGTACCCAGAAGGGGGGGGGGGAGAGCAGAGGCCTCCGAAATTGACCACCTTGCCAACTAATGCTGTTAGAAGAATTGAGCCAACCCTCTTCAGCCTCCATCCCTCCCCCGAACTAATATTCACATATTCTGGGTACGGCCATGATCTGTTATTTAATCTAAATTTATAAGTAGTTCAAGAATGCAAGTGCTAATAATTTTTTTTAAAATTTTTAACACCTATAAATTTAAAATTATAATAATTGTATCAAACTGTATTTAGAAAATTATTGCTCCGAAAGCTTAAAAGTTTATTTTTATAATCTTGCATTCGTAAAAGTAAAGAAGCTAAACCTAATTGTGTTCCTCACCAATCGGAGAGCGGAGTCAATTTATAGTTGCACATTTCAATTTTTACTCTTTAATAATGTCGAAAAAAAACCCAATAAAGCAACTTGCCGTCCGATTCACAAATAAGGACGCATGACAATCGCCTAAAAAAGGTAATTGTGAACTACCTCCGATTTTCTCGCGTCCCGACTTTCAGGCGAGGAGATTTTGGTACGTTTTTAAGAAACGTCGCGTTTTCGCAGACGGCGGATGTGAACTGGCCTTTATATCTCAACTGTCATGGCTGACGCTAGTTACCACGACTTCATAGTAGTGCCGCTGATGATCAGTTTATTTCTATTCTAATTATATAAATCTGGTTGGTTTGCACAGAAATGCTCAGAAACACGGAGGATTTATGTTTATACTGAATTTTTTTATAAGTTAGTTACATTTTTGACCAAAAGGTGGCGTTGGAGTTTTAAATTCGTCTTAAATTCAGTTTCTTGAATCTTCGAAAATCGCTTGTGTTGAAGCGTTTCTTAAAGCAACATCAAATTAACATCCTTAGAGCCAAGATAATGCGCAATTAACTCATCTGCTTACTGTATTTCACGCATGATAAGATTGTATTCTACATTAGAGATCCTGCATGTATCAGAGCAGTGCCTACATTTATTAGTTTAGAAATAATAAAAGTAGGCACCAACGATATGAAATGAGTAGATCGCTCATGAGCTGGTTTCAGCGCCACCAACGCGTCCCCATTTGAAAGCCTGTCGGCCATTGCTTTGGTTGGCAAAAAATGGCCTTCTTCGTATGTTTACGTTTGAAGTTTGTGTAGACAAACACAGTAAAACTCAAAAAAGCCAATTTCTTGTCCAGCTTTAAATTGTAGTAATAGACATATTAAAGGTTCACCACTGACCTTTCACAGGTGTGTTTTTATCTTTCTGCGTCTTAGAATGTTTTTCTCATGGAAAAATCCTGGTCATCTTTTATACCGTGGTTATCGATATTCAACCATGTTACCGTCGTTTCAGTGATACCAGAATGATTTTTTAGAGGTATTAATGAAATTATATACCGCATTTATTAAAAAGCATCTAAATTTGGGAGAGGTCGCTTAAAGGGCAACTGACATCAAAATTTGACTGATATATTTTTGTCCTAAAATTATAGAGGACATTGAAAAAGTAAATTCTGCACAAAAAGTTTTCAAATATCACTATTATTTTAGGATTTATTTAATTTTAAAAATTAGCGCCTATGTCAGCACACCTGAACCATGGATGAAAGAAACAGGATGGACGACTCCCTATACTTCCCCAGCAAGTTTGATTTCAGAACGACATCTGGATTTTTGCATGAAAACTAGCATCTGTCGTATGCTTAGAGAGAAGAGGAAGCGTTGTCCATAAGCTAATGGTTATTGTTGACATATTGTTGCTAGGGGACCAGAAACAGCTGCGATTTCTTTGAAACGTATAATATATATTTAGATCATGTGTACAGTTATGATTTAAGGAATATATATTTCCCATTTTCATTTTAATATCTTTTAATGTAATTTTAAATATAATTTTTAAGGCAAAACTTTATACATATATAATTAAATTATTTAAAGAATCATATGTAATCTTAATAAAAAAAATCATATTTTAACTCCACAGCTTAATATTTTAATAAAATAATTCAATAATATAATAAAAAATATTTTAATACAAAACAATTCAAAAGAACTCTATGTTATACGTAAAATTTGCGATAGGCTGCCATGCTTTTCTCCTTAACAGCTGTGTAAACAGAAACCATGCGAACCGAAACTGAACGTTTGGTATTGTTCACTTAAGAATCCAGAGGGCGCCACTGAAAAAAAAAACTCACGCACGACTCATAGGAGTCGTCCATCCTGTTTCTTTTAAAGCACTAGATAAAGTATTATCTAGTGCTTTAGTTTCTTTCACCCATGTCTGAACGCCTGGTATCAGAGGCGAGTACTCGCTATCGCTCATGCAGATTGTATTTATATTCCGTTTCTTTTCAACGCTATTTATCGCCTAGCTGTGCCTAATTTTTACAGTTTTTTGACAGCTGTGATAAGAGCATGAACTGCAGAATATTTTATTTTCACATTTTACCGAAAGATGTTAAAATAAGGAGAATTTGAGTATCTACTTTGTCTATGTGCTCCTTTGAAATATTAGGACGGGAGGGGTGAATAAAATTTTCCTTCGCGATATAATTGTTTTTATATTTAATTATATTTCGTTTAGAAAAATAACAAACTGTTTTGGTAACTGCTTATAATCAAACTATATTTATTTTTCTAATAAATTTTTCCGTGTATTTTATTCTACTTAAAACCTTTTTTTTTTCTTTTTGGTTGAACTATTTCCATTATAATATGGACGCTCGACAGACAGATAACGATCCAAATGTTATATTAATAGGAAATTTATGACAGATTTAGATATCGGAGATGCTTGCTTTTTTATTTTTTGCAAGCATTTACATATGATATCAAAAATCCCTTATTAAGACGAAATAAATTAATTCTTTTTTCCAATTTTTTTTTTCTCCTTCTTCTGCTTACTGAGTGAGTGAGCAGTTTCGGAATATGTTAATCTGTCGCTCGAACGTACGCGCCTCCTCGCCCGAGTGCTGCCGAGTGAAAACGTTATACGCTCAACGTATGTGCGTTGTCGGTTTTTATCGATGATCAAATGCGCCTCAGTATAAATCAGTAAATCCAGAAGCTGTGATGGCTGTTTGTACATGCGGCCTCATGCCATCTTTGAATTACTGAATAAGCTGAGAGTACTAAAATGCTCGGACGGTTTGTAGCTCATCTTTCCCGCGCGCCTCAGCCTCAGTTTCCTTCAAAGCGTGGCTTTTTTGTCTCGTGGCAGGAGATTGCTCGCTCGGTCCGTACGTGGCTTGGAATAAACAAAACATCGACATCAAGGCAATTTTTTTAATTGTTTCATCCTTACAAATATGGAATTAAACTTCTGAAATTATGTATAAGTATTTTATTTGCATAAACACTGTAAATTAGAATTAAAACGTTAAATATAATTTCCATAACATTCGTGCATTTCCTAGATCGCTTTTTTATGCAATTTTTTTTTCAAAATAATTTTCTTTTCAATTTTTATCACCGGTTCATACATATAGGGTTATCTATTATTTGTAAATTCAACCTTTCAATGTGATCAAATTCATTTTCATAAATGAATTTCACCAGCAAACCTATTACAAGTGTATGTCTCATGCTAAGATTTCAAACGAATTTCGCCTTTGACGTCACACCCCGACTCAAGATGGCGACGGCGATCGTTCATTTTCGTGCCGAAAAATGCTTTTATTGTATAAAAATAACGAAAATTTTAAAAAATGAAATGTGTTGCTATGTTCAGCAGTTCATAAAGAATAGATTTAGCGAAAAAAAAATTTTGATGTCAGTTGCCCTTTAAGAAATTTCAGACTACAAGCACGATGTTGGTGGGGGAGGGGGGTGCTTTCTCAGCTGGCGACAAAGCGGATATATAGTAATGGCGTTTAGGCTGGCGATGTTGTTCTGCCAACCACAGTAATGGCGCCTACACTAACAATAGAGATTAGTTCCACTTTTCGCCGCCTTCAAATTGCCCCAAAGATGGCGGCCACATAAGCGATCTACCAAGGCCTGCTCACTCAGACAAAATGGCGGCAATAGAAGGCTGGCAGATGATATAGCTGAGACGGATTTTTTTTTATGCTGAGCAAAGACAATGTAAAAATGCACAATATGATTTTTAATTCACAATAATCTTCACATTAAACTATTCCAATCGTCTAATTATTTAAAAATAGCAATAGAAAATAATTCTCCTTCAAAAAATCATTTAGCCTAGTAGATCTAAAATACATTATTAAATTATTTAAATATGATGAATATTGTGAATAAAAAATCATATTGTGCATTTTTACATTCTGTTTACTCAGCATTTAAAAAGTATCCATCTCAACTATATCATCTGCCAGCCTTCTATTGCCGCCATTTTGTCTGAGTGAGCAGGCCTTGTCTATAGGAGGCCTTAGATCTACTCATTTCATATTGTTGGTAGGCACCACAGATATAGAGGAATAGATCGGCAATGCCCGTACCTTTTTCTTTGGCGCTAGTGAAGCCAGCTGCCGCCATCTTACCGTACTACACATGTAAGCAGCAAGTAGTCGATTCATATGCTTTTTCTTAGAATATTTAATGTTATAAAGTTAATTATGTAAGTTAGAGTAAAATACAAGGTAGAATGGTGAATACGTGTGTGGCGTTTGGTTGTAATTTTTCGTATTCTGTAGTGACCTAAGATGGCGGCGGAACGTATTCCTCTATATCTGTGGCTTCAACGAACACAATGGCATTGCCAATCTATTCCTCTATATCTGTGGTAGGCACTGATCAGAGATACGACAACTGAGAAGTCGAAAACGATTGGTTAGAGCCAACACGTGATTTATGGACGCCATTATGTGCTAACCATGAAATCGAGGAAATACTTCCGGTTCAAAAGGTCACAAATAATATAGGGGATCACGTTTTTCACTATACAGTTCCATGCATAAATGGCCTACGCACTGATTAATGCTGTTCTCTCTTTGGCATTCCATAGCTAAATCAGAGAAGAGGCTTGTGAATTAAGTGAAGACACGTGATGTTCTTCCTTGAAGATCAATATCACTCAAAACTGGTTCAAGCGTCTGTGGTATAGTTGTACCATTATGGTCCACTGGAAACTGTCAATGCTAAGATATAGCATGCATTACATTAAACAGCTTGGAATAACATGTAATGGTTGAATATTAACCTAAAATTAATGATAGTCGAAATAGGTTCAATGGTATGTGGTTTCATGGAACCATTATGATTCAGTGGAAACTTTCAAAGCTCAGATTTGGCATGTGATATATCAAACAACTTGGAATGACGTGTCATGAATGAATATAACGTAAAATTAATGATAGTCGAAATTGGTTCAAAAGAACCTGGATTTAGTGGAACCATTAGGGTTCATTGGAACTTTCAATGTTAAGATATGGCATATAATATATAAAACAACTTGGAATGATGTGTAATGAATAAATATATCGTAAAATTAATGATAGTTGAAATTGGTTCCATGATGCGTGTTTTAATGATACCATTATTGAACCATTGGAAACTTTCAATGCTAAGATAATAGCATGTAATTACTTACGCCTTATATTATCAATAGTTAATTTGTGTTAGGCAAATTTAACAATAGCTATACCTCGTCCAACAAGAGAAAAACAGGGTGTGTTTCCGGTCTGATATCGACTACTCACTCATCCGCAATGCTTTGTGGGATCTCTCCTTCAGCAGCTACACAAGTCAATTTGTAATGGCGACGCCCGTGCAACCAAACAAGAAAAAACTATTCACAGCCAGGCTAGGGAGATTTGTGTGGAACGTATTTTGCTACTTTAAAGGAAAATAGTGTTTTAAAAGCTCATCTGCTTTGATAAAAGAAACTTTCAAGGCAACGCAAGTTTCTTTTTCTTGCGTTCGAACAATTGTTCAAGAAGGAAACGAAGCGTCTTCATGCGAAGCTACCACCCCCTCTCCTCGCTTTTCGACTCCTGGAAAGAAAAGGCCCAGGGAATCTCGAACAACGATATATATAAAATTGAGTTAAAAGACAATTTTATGAAGTATACAATATTTTTAATTATAATTAAAGCAAAGCAACTGAATAATATTAAAGCTTCTGCTGTAATATTATAAAGCGCTTCTTCAATGAGACATGATACAGAAGTGAGTAAGCGCATGAGGCCCCCTTTCTCTGATTGGCTAATCTGAAACTTCCTGTGACACACCCTGTTTTTCTCTTGTTGGATGAACTATAGTAGCTAATCATTCGCTTCAATAGTACATGGCTACGTAGAAAAGCGTTAGCAATTGTTTATGAAGAAAGAATTGGCAACGTTTCCTTCCCGGATTATTGGAAGACGTGATACCACCCTCTCCCCCTCTCCCATTCTTCTGACAATCATCCATCTTATTTTTTCATAATGTGGAAGACCACTTTGGGTTATTCAGGCTTCTTGCCTATTTCAGTGTATTTCTGTGGTGTTTATTCCAGAAGGGTGAGACTCGTGTAAGCACTGCTTACGTCTCACCTGAACAAATGTACAATTCATTGTTCGATTGTCGATTGCCCATTTGCTATATAACGCCCCCTCAAATGGCCCTGCGGCCGCTTAGGGGGCGATATCGAGAAACACTGGGTTAGACCTTCGAGCATAAAAAAACCCTACTATTTTTATGCTCGAAGGGTTAGACAACATACTCTAGCTGTCACTGTGGCAATCTTTCATTGATGATAGTCCTGAATTACCGCCATATCGAAAGCAGTACTATACACTAATACAGTGTAGCTACATCACGGAGAAGAATCCCCTCACGTTCACACTGTTCGACTCTCTCATTCTCTTGTGTTGTTTTTTTTTTTTAGCATTACCCCTCCCCCTTTGGTTTTCACAGGATGCTCGATCCATGAAAGTAGTATAGTGGCTAGAAGAAAGTATAAAAGTAGGAATAAGATCCTTATTCCTACCTCCATGGCTCGATCACGTGTTTCAACAATGGGTGGCCAGCTGATTCAGATATCAGATTTAAGATCTCTTAAGAATTGAAGGAAAAAAAATTATTTAACGAAATGAAATCTCCTTCCGCCAACTTTTCTCTCAATTTCTTATTTTAAATGAAAAGTTATTTCTAACAATAAAACTTCAGATAAAATCCTTTTTTTAATTTATTTTTGCGCGCTTGTAACAACTGAAGAAAAAAAAAAAAGGACAGGCACTTAAAAGGATAGACTCAAAGCCGCAAGTTTCCCTTTTATAGGCAAGTGCCTTAGTCAATGAAATTAGTGCAAATTCTTTAGGTACACGTATATAAGGAGGGAAGAGGGAGGAGCTGATATAAGCTGAATCCTTAACGTCGCTTTTTTTTTTTAGGTTTTCTTTTGATGTCGGTTTTTAAAAAACGAAGGTGTGTTAACCTAAACCCTTTTACACGAGTTACTTTTAGATGGCCAACCTTTATGTTTAATCCCATCGAAATCTGTGGAAGGTGTTTGTGTCCTCCCCATGTAAGCCACAATATAATTAAAAATAATTACATTATTTCAAGAAAATAACTATTTAAAGAAAGTGTTATTGAAATTTTAGAATGTATGAAAAGTAGAAAAAAAAATTGTCTCAATTGACCAAACGGCCAAGCCGTCATAAAAAGGAATTCATTAGTGTGTTTAGCATAAAATGGTGTCCATGTAATTAGTTGTCGTATCTCATAAGGCGGAGACATACTTGCACGGTTTACATCCGACTAGCTGTCGCATGCGACTCTGGAACGACTACTTCCGGTCTCAAACGGCCAGTCGTAGGAGTCGTGCGACTAGTTTTTCAAACTTCAGCTCTGTCCGACTTTCACGCGACATGTCGTTCACGATAACCAATCAGGTTGCGAGAATATACACGATTAGCATCACGGGAAGCATCCACACGATTAGCATGACGGGAAGAATATACACTATTTAGCATCACGATTAAAATTAATCTTTGTTGGATTAATAATAAATTGTATTTTTGATGCGTAATCGAATCCATTTTGACGGAAATGAATACAGTTTCCTGTGTGACTGCAGCGCTATTACGGACACAATTTGAGTTAAAATGCTTGTCGGTTGAAAGTCGTGCGCGCGGAAGTTGGAAATGTGTGTTTTGCTAGTCGCATGCACTCTGGTGTCGCTTCAAGTCGGATGAAAACCGTGCGCGTCGAAGTCGGATATGTGTGTTGGCACCTATACAGGATCTCTATTCTACATGAAACTCCAGCGCCACCTTTTGGTCAAAAATGTAATTAATATTAAAAAAGTATTTTTCATTATAAACAAAAATCCCCGTGTTTCTGAGCATTTCTGTGCAAACCGCATCGTTTTATTGTAAATAGTTTAATAATTATAAGGTTTTAAACAATCTATTGATTTTTGGATCACCCGGTATTTTTGCATTATATGTATCTCAGATTTAAAGATTTAAATAAAAATTGTTGCTCAGACTACAATGGTCAGGTGGATTTTCAGTGCCGTCGCGTGCTTCAAGCCGGGGCCAAC
>JAHWFO010061756.1:22890-38357 GCA_023313115.1 Rhysida immarginata | reverse complement strand
GTGTATATGTTGTATGGTTTGAAAAACCCCTTGAGGACAGCTATGTCAAGCACATCACTAACAGGTGAGTGATCACAGTAGTATGTATCTTCAATGGGACCGACGATGGAAGTGTCAATCTGGTCTAACATGTATCTATAGAGTACTGAACCGCTCTGATTTGTGCATCTAGAATTCCTGTGAGGGTGCTTCGCATTTAAATCACCTGCCATAACAACTGGAATGGGTCCGGACAAAAGCTCATCGAGATCGCGAGGGTCGACCACTCACTCACTATCAGGGGTTCCCTCAGGTTTCGAAGACCCCGTCATATCTTGGATGTCAATTTCGAGAACATTAACAAGGCCGAGTTCCCCAACTACTGGATTTGCTAGATCCTAGTTTTTCGGACTCGCTATTCGTCAATCCGCAATCCGATTCTCGTCCCTACCATGAAGGGACTCTTTTTCTGGATGACTTAAAGAGGTTCATCAGGCTTCTTTCCTACTTCACTGTACCTCATTTGGTTTACTTTTTGGGCGAGCGTGTAAAGTGAGCTAAAGGCTCATGGACCACTCGTACTAATTTTTTCACTACACTGATCGATTGTCAATAGACGAGCTTACTTGTTAGCTTACTTTGAAAATAAACAGTAGGGCTCTACTTTAATGAACTCAAAATGACTCTGTCTCCTACCCTTTTATGAATGAACTTGCCTTCAGCAGGGACAGTAAATGGCATAGATAGATTACGTCAGAATGCTGAGAATTACGTTATAATTGCTAAACTTTGGATAACGACCGCAATTTTTTTGAGAATTTTGAAAAATGGTTAAGGAAAATTATGCTTAGGATTTTGCGAAGAACAACGCTAGGTACTGTATGACCATCGAACGTGATACACCCTGTATTTTCACATCAACACTGGGGAAATATTATTGCCATGGAAACCGAGATAGTGATGATGCAATGATAAATGTTCTGTTGCCTTGGCCATAGAATATGGAATTATTAACAATGAGCAGGAAATAAGTATAATAGCACGAAATACAACTCCTGGCAATAAATATCGTATATTTATTTCTAGTTCAACTAAGTTCATAAAAAAAGCTTAAATTTCCTCCAAAATAATGGACGCATCCAAAAGGGATGAGGCATATATTAAAGAAAACACTTTAATCTATAAATACAATTTACTGTTAAAAGTGAAAAAAAAAAGATTCTTTGAAATATGCAAATGAATACGGACGTGTTGGAAAATAGAATGGGATAGTCTCATTGGTTGGAAAAAAATACGCAATATATTCAGTGAGTAACATCCAATCATACATTTTTTTTGCGAATATGCAAATGTTATTCAAATTATTTATTCTTTTATCACTGCTCACAATTATCGAGGTTAGTAGACGACAGAAAACTCTGCTAATTAGAGTATCATGGCTCCAACTAAAGAACTGTCTACTGATGTGAAAACTCGAATTGTCCGCCTGCTAAAAGAAGAAAAAACTCAATTAGAAGTCGCAACTTTGTTGAGATGTTCCCAGAGCACGATGTCACATCTGTGGCACAAGTTTAACTCTCGTGGCAATGTGCAGAATTTGAAAAGATGTGGGCGACCGAGGAAGACAAGTGCATTCGACGATAGAAAACTGATCCGGATCTGTAAACGGATGCGAAAATCAACATACCGATTGATGAACCGAGAGTGGGAACAATGCGGCGTCAAGGTATGTGATCAGACTCTACGAAACCGTTTGAACGAGGCTGGGGTTTTCATTCAAGAAAGCAAAGAAGAAACCATTGCTCTCGAACGAGCATCGACGTAAACGCTTGCAATGGGCCAAAGACCATGCAAAGTGGACAGTGGAGAATTGGAAACGAGTTGTTTTTAGTGACGAGTGTAGGATTTGCTTAGGGAACAGTGATAATAACGGTGTGTTTCTCTGGAGAACAATTCCGTCCTGACTGCTTAAGTTCCAGTGTAAAGTTTCCACAGGGTGTAATGATTTGGGGATGTGTGACGTTTGCAGGACCTGGAAAATTGTGCATTTTAAATGGCACTGTCAACAGTGCGACCTATATAGATATTTTGGATCAGTTTCTTCTGCCAACTTTGGAAGATTCGTTTGGTGATTCGGATGACTTTGTCTTTCAGGACGATAATATACCGTGCCACCGTGCTCAGGCTGTTGCCAAATACTGCGAGGATCTTCGAATCTGACGGATGAAATGGCCAGCTCAAAGTCCTGATGGAAATTTAATAGAAAATCTTTGGTGGGATTTAAAGAAAATGATTGATTTGTATAAACCAACCAACAAGTCCGAGCTGAAAGAAGCAATTCGTCAATTTTGGGGAAAAATCAGTGAACACCGATACATAAACTTATATGAATCAATGCCTCGAAGAATTTAGGCAATAATCAAGTCAAAAGGCGGGGCTATCAAATATTAAAAACAGTTTTTGATAATGTTTGACATGTTTATTTGGCATTATCCCATATTTATTTCCAAGCCAAAAGGCTATCCAATACTTTTTTCCACTGTATTCGTTATATTAATGTATATTTTCAAGCAGAAATGATGTTTTGTTTATATGCTTAATTACTCAGTTATAGAATAAAGAGTTTTCTGTAATTTATGTTTCATCCCTTTTGGATGCGCCCATTATTTTTGAGGAAATTTAAGCATTTTTATAAATTTAGCTGAACTAGAAATAAATATCCGATATTTCTTGCCAGGAGTTGTAGATAAGGCAGTCTCTCTCGAAGAGATACACGAGTCTCAGCTCAAATATTCAGACGATTTGTGTGTTGGAAACCTTTGAACTGTGTAGAACCTTCCAGACGCGAGGGCAGCATCCCCTTCCTCCCAGTGGGTTGGGTATATAAGGACGCCATTCAGTCTCGGGCGACCTTTTACGGGAAGAGCAGTTTGGCTTTCGTACTACCCACTCTTGTCCGATGCAGATATGGAGGCTCGTTGAAGACCTGAGCACCCCCCTGAACCTATCCAGGTACTGTGGGATGGTATTTCTCGATGTCAGTAAAGCTTTTGACCAAGTGTGGCATGAGGGCCTTGTCTACAAAATGATCAGAGACGGGTTCCCTGCCGATTTGATTTTGATGGTGAAATCCTTTCTTGACGGCAGATCCTATCAAGCCAAAGTTGGAGAAAATCTTTCCACACCCCGTGTTGTAAAGGCCGGTGTCCCTCAGGGTTCTGCCCTCGGGCCTATGCTATTTAATTACTTTGTACATGATTTCCCAAAACCCGATAATTGTAATCTGTATTTTTATGCGGATGACACTGCCATTATGACATGGGCACACCAGCCGGCTCACGTTATCACTCGGCTGCAGTGCGCCTTGAAGCAGTTCGAAGACTGGTTTAACTGCTGGAAGTTGAACCTTAACGTCGGAAAGTGCAAGGCTTTGTACCTCAATAGGAAGCTCAAGCATCCCCCAGATTCTCTTGTTCTGTTCAATAAGAAACTGGACTGGGTGGACAACTACAAGTAGCTGGGAGTTATCATTGACTCAAGACTCTCATGGAACCAGCATATGTCCTATGCTCTGAACAAAGCGAAGAGGGCTAAGTACAGTATCATAGCTCTTATGGGTCGCAACAGCGCCCTCAGCATTGACAACAAGCTACTTCTGTACAAATCGATTATCCGGACCATACTCCTCTATGGCATGCCTGCGTGGGCGACTATCTGTAAAAGCAGATGGAGTGAACTACAGTCATTCCAGAATGTTACCCTGAGGACCATTGCCCAGCTGGACAGAAGGACGGTGAAAAACCAATCCATCCACCTCGATTTAAACATGGCCCATATCGGTAAGTTTATACAGGATCTCCTTTTGATTATGATACAGAAGATGAAGACTCACGACAATAAGCTTGTGAAAGGGATACTGGAGAACTCAATGAATATGAACTGGCATACGAAGTATCGTAAACCGAGGCACGTTCTTGACATCAATTTTGAAGATATTAGCAACGTCTCTTTCCCAGACTACTGGAACATGTGATAATCTTATTTTTTCCTTGTATTTTTTATTTTTTATTTCGTTTGTTTTTTTTTTTGTTTCTGACAATCGTCAATCTTATTTTCTTTTTTGTATAATATGGAAGACCGCTTGGGTTGGTTAGGCTTCTTGACTACCTCTTCTTCTTCTACTTCTTCTTCACTACTTAGATGAGCTTTGTGAAAGCCCTGCTTTCGTCCCATCCTAACGAATGTACACTTCACTGTTCGATTGTCGATTGTCTCGGCGACAGTTTACAATATAACCGATAACAAAGCAAACTGGACTCTTCAAATCAACAAGCACACTGTATTGTGCTCTTTAGTGATCGTTCGAAGGATACATGTAAAAAGTTATCCAGGCGTCGGAAACATCTGAACAACGAGAGCTTTGTCTACCGTAGGAAATTATAGAATTACTGAAAACCAATTTGAGTTATTTAACTTCTAGTTGTTCTGCACTGTAATTACTTTAAAGGTAGTTTAACTACAATTACTATTTAAAAGTTAGTAATTACAATTATTTTGCAATTACTTTTTAATCAAGTAATTATAACTACATGCTTAACTACTACAAAAAGTTAACTACTTTTACAATTACTTTTTAACTACTTTTTTATTTATCCATTTACGTAATAAACTTTAAAATATTAATAGATTACATGGTCAACAAAATTTTTTTTTTAAGTTTTTCCACGTACATTCTGCAGTTTTAGGGTTATTCGAATGCGCTGATATCATTAACATTAGTTTTGAATATTTTTAAGTCTCAAAAAGTGTGGCCGATAAGAGAGACACTGATGGTTGGTACAAAAAATTATGCTAGCAATTTTCCCGTGGTAAATCGAGATCGCATTATATTGCCACCATTACAGATAAAACTCGACATTATGAAAGGGTTTGTAAAAGCCCTTGACAAAAACGATGAATGTTTTGCATTTCTTTCACGCATGTTAGCAGGATTAAGCTCAGAAAAATTGAAAGCGGATTTTTTTGATGGATTACAAAATAGAAACTTGTGAAAGGCCAAAATTGTTAATCACCAAAACAAACGATTTCCAAGCTTCAATTAATTGTGAATTCAATTAATCAACTCGAGTCTAAGCTTGGAAATCGTTTGTTTTGGTAATTAACAATTTTCTCGGAATTTGTCGCAGAGAAAGACCCTGTTGAGTTGCCATTTGCACATCAGCGTTTCTACCCTGAAAATATTTTAAGGCACAATTCACAGGCTTTTAAGAGCAATTCCAACAGTAGATCGGGTTAAAATTGTACATTAACCACCGTCGATATCTGTGCTTACTCAAGCACATCAACATACATCGTAGAGGGACGGATGATTGCTTTGCTTTTCAGTGATGAGAAAAAGTGTAAACTGGACGGTCCAGAGGGGTTGCCATCGTTATTGGCACGAGTGACGAAAAAAATCCAAAGTGTTCTTAACTGAGTGTTTGCTGTCCAATTAAGCTTCATTCTTTGCACTCTCATTTAGATTATTCCCAGGATATCTTGGTGATTTCAGTGAAGAGCAGGGTAAAAGATTTCACCAAGACATACGTATGAAAATTTCAGTGGAGGAGCTTTATCATATGATGGACGATTTACTGTTGGAGTTTAGAAAGAGATCAACCTGAAGCCGTTGATTCAAGAAAATTGTATAAAAGGATATTTCATAGCATTTAATAACAAAGAAACTTAGAAAAGATTGGAGAATTGGCATTTTTGGAGAAAATTGTAATTTCGTATAAATAAAAAAGTAGAGCTGATACAATTAAACCAAGAGCTCATAAGGGCTCTTGATTAAACTAATAGTTTCTTCGTAATGCATTGCCAAGAACTAAATATTGATTATATTTAAGGGAAATGGAAACAAATAAACATTCAATGTTATTATATAAGGAACAAATGAGATCGGAACGGTGAGTTTTCTTCACAGAAATCAAAACTCCACCGCCGCTCATTTTATCACTTGTAATTATAGATCTATCGGCGTCAGTAAGATTTGCATCTTCATATTCCTCTTCCTTTATTGCTCGCACAGGTGTCCCTCAGGGCTCACATCTTGGTCCCATTTTATTTAATCTATTTAGTTAATTTGGTTGGTGTAGCCTGTTGCTTTTTGCAGATGATGCGAAACTCTATTTTCCAATTTCCTCTTTACTGGACTGTGAATTGCTGCAAAACAATTTGCAGATAGTTTATAACGAGTGTAACTTGAATCGAATGATCTTAAATCCTAATAAATTTAAATGTATGTCTTATTATAAATCTCATACTTATATTAAGTTTGATTATTGTATACTGGATAGCAAATTATCTCGTTGTGATTGGGTATTGGACCTCCGTGTTTATTTTACCAGTTCATTGAGTTTTGACGTTCATATTAGTCGTATTACCAGAATAGCAAATAAAATTCTTGGCTTGCTACTGTGTTCTTTTAAATTTTTTGATCGGCCTTCTACCCTTATTCTTCTTTGTTGTATATATATATTATTATTATATATATTATTCTTGAATATGCCTCTATTGTTTGGAACCCTTATCATCAGGGTTTAATTATTGAATTACAAGCAGTTCAGAATCGATTTATACGCTTTTTAAATTATCATTTTGGTTTTGGTTTACCTAGAATGTCTTCAAATAATATGAGTTCTTTTTCTGGTCTTCTTCCTTTACATCAGAGAAGAACGATGCATGATGGCTTTTTTCTTTTTAAATTGGTGAATGGTTTAATCGATTCTCCCATTTTATTGAGTCATATTAATATAAAGATTCCCAGTGTTACACCTAGTTTCGATATATTTTTATCCCTCGTTGTACTACGAATTACGAGGATAATTCTACTATTATCCGTATTCAAAGATTGGGTAATTTTATATCTAATAATATTGATCTTTTTAATTGTAATGTTTCTGATATAAGGAATTTTCTTTTATCTTTTGATGGTATTTTTTAAATATTCTGTGTTTTTTTTAATAGTTTTGATTTTTCTTTCTCCTTCAAGAATTTATATATTATTTCTGTTATGTAATTATTATATTATGTTTTCTTTCTTCCTGTTTTATTTGTATATATGGGATTTCCCGTTGGAATGTAGTAAACAAACAAATAAATAAATAAATAAATAAATAAATAAATAAATAAATAAATAAGTAATCGGTGCCTTAGATATGCCCTAGAATACATATTAAATTTCAGGAAAAATATTCAGTGTTGACCAGTGTTATACACTAAGCTCTATTGATGTTATTACGTTTTTATACTTTGACATCTCTCTAGCATGATTTCACCACGTAGGATTTCATATTTCTTTTTATCAGAAAAGGCAAACACGTGAAATTGAAAAGTATTTCAATATTAATGGACCTTCCAGATATCAAGTTTTTATGTATCTCTGTAATACAGGGTGTGGCAAATTATATATTGCCTTCTTGCTGTGTCTTGCTCCATTATTTTGCTCCTTGCCAATTAATTCTGTTGCTTGGAGTCCCCCCACCTCTCACCGCATACAGAATTGGGTCAACTCCCCCTCCTCCCAAATCCTGGATATGGCCACAATCAAGGGAAGGGAAACATGACTGTGATATGGCTCTGTTGCGCTAAATGATACCAATACTGTAGATAGAAACATTGGAATGGTACATCAACCGTAGCTATAGTTTTTTTCGTTGGCTATGCATCAACCCAGCAGAGATGAAAACTACAAGAAAAAATGAAAATTCTCTCCAGGAAGGGGATAAAACTCTTATAAATAGTTAAAAACTGGATATGGCTGGTTTTACAGCGATTAAAGGAAACCCTTTTTTCCCAAGAATGCTCTATTTTTCAAGACCATGCATGACCTTTAACACAAGTGTCAACCTTTATTTTTACTGAAATTTGATTTTATTATTTTATTATTTCTTTTAAAAATAGTTGATAGTTAAAAAAGTAATTTGTAGTTAACTATTTTTAAAATGTAGTTAAACTACATAGATAAGACTACTTTTTGCTGAGTAGTTGTAAATTACTTTTTAACTACTACAAAGTAGTTTAACTTGTAGTTTAACTATTTGTAGTTTAATTACTGCACATCACTGGACAAAGTCAAAGAGGCTTGCACCAAGGCTCTAAAGGACATTCCGAAAAAGGCCTACCGTGACGCCTTTGATGCCTGGAAATCTCGCTGGAAGCGATATATCGACGCAGGAGGAGCTTATTTTCAAACCTTTTAATGATATTGTACCGATCGGATCAATAAATATCTTCTAATCGACTCACTGACATTTCTTTTCGGACAAATGTATTGTTCCTGACCAACTTTCACCTTGTCATGTTGATGGTTTATCCCAATGGAGATGCCTACTTTCAATAAGATAATGCGTCCTGCCATAGTGCTCATACTGTACAGGATTGATTTCAGGTACATGAAGGAGTGAGTATTTGCTTAGGTGATCCCCACAATCTCATGATCTCAATCTCATGAGCATTTGTGGGATGAATTTGGAAAAGCTATCAGACAGGTGAATCCACAACCATCTGGAAAGGTACTATTCATCAAGCATGGTCTCAGATTTCACATATCACCTATCAACTTCTCGTGAAGCCTGTGTCAAGAAGAACCGACGCAGTATTAAAGACAAAAGGTGGTTCAACGAAGTACTGAAGAGGTGAGTTGTAGTTGGCCACTCGCTAGTCAGTGGAAATATCAATATTACAAAGACTTGTTCACAAAGAAAGTAGGCCACTGCCTGAGATAAAGTAATTGCACAGATATATTCACTGATATTGTATGCAGCACCGAATATGATTTTATTACTTTATTAATTATTATGACATTTATTTAAAGTCATACCATATATTTTATTTAAAGATATACCATGATATATTTTATTTTATTTATTAAAGATTTATTAAAATATATTTCTTTTTCCGTATTCAAGCTGGGCCCCTCTGAATTACGGGCCCTAAACATTTGTCTTATTTGTTATTGGTTAATCCGGCCCTGGGTGAGAACGCCAGAGGAACATGTATGCATTAACGTGTACAATGGTGCTGTGGTGGGCCAACGGCCGCGGGGCTGGCCTAGGAAACCTGGACGGATGAAGTGACTGAATATTTGAAAGACAAGCAGATTGTTAGTTGATAAGCCAGTAAGATAAGCACAGATCGTATGCTGTGGAGAAAGAATGTGAAGATTTAGTGACTGAGGTGTAGGGTACCAAATCGTTGCCCACCCCTTCTGGGAATGGCGTGATGGGATGACTGATTGATTGATTGATTGATTGATTGATTGATTGATTGATTGCTATCAAGATCACAAGTATATTCTAGATTATATTTTTAATATACACTCATGGTCACGTTTGAGTCAATCACGTTCCGTTCATAAGAGAAACTTTATCGTGACGATTGCGTGAAATATAATGCATTGTAACTTGGAATAAATTCTTCATCCACAATAAAATGTTATTTTGATTTCTTTCCTCGGCCGAAATTTTAAAAAAATGCGTCTTCCTCTTCTGTTTCCTTTCTTTGCATCTCCCCGTGATTTGTAAACACTGCGTAAGCAACATCAGAGTAAATTGAAGGTTTTTTTTTTTAAGTTAACACATAAGAAAAGCTTATTAGCTTTTATTCTTTTAATATAGTATATTAACCTCTTATATATTACAACAAAGAGGAGGCAACGATTTATTTCCTTTTCGCAATTTCTAAAATAATAAATTTACGTGCTCTTTGCAAAGTATCATTTCCTGCACAGAATCACAATGCGTCACAATACATTGAAAGCAGGAACGTTCCCATTTTATAAAGGTAAGCAAAAATCATATCGTGCATGATGCACTCATCTCTTCTCATCCTCACCAAACTATGTTCACGAAATGCTCGTTGAGGTAAGTTACACGTTATCCAATACTTTGCATTAGCTGCTGAACCATGTTTGTATTCTCGTTTACCTATATTCAATCGGATATGGTAGGACTCCCTCCTCCTCCATTTCAACTCGATGGCTATTTTCCTGGAACAACCTTACCAGATGTACGGATATAAAATTTATTTGCTCGTTTGCTTTTTTTTTTGTTTTAATTTTGAAAAAATATTTTTAACTTCGCTGTAACACAGTTAGTCGTTCATGGACTCTTGAAAAATGGAACTCGGATCAATGAAAAGGTATTTATAGCCATGCACGTACCATGCTTCGACATATATTAGAAGGAAAGAGTTAAATTCCTATTGATATTTTAGTTTATATGCTTGTGTTTAAGAAAACACGTAGTTGTTATATTTTGCATTACGATGTCGTTTTTTTATTAACCGGCTAATTGAAAATGGCTCGCCCTCACGTAGTAAAAGAAAAATGAATATATTCACGAAGCAATGCTGCCTCTTCATAATGTTTTATGATTATGAAATAATATTTATATTGTTGGAAATTTAAATTATCTTTTATTTTCATTTTAATAAAAAGTAATTTCTATCTCATTTGACATTTCATATTCATCAACTCATCAACATTTATGGTTATCAGGTGATTGAAACAATGTCTTTTTAAGAATGACTTCTTTGAAGATTTAATCTTATAGCTTTATTGTCAAAAAATGATAAATTAATGATAGATCGAAATAAAAACTTACAAGCGCAAGATAAACGCGTTCGACGTCGATATGGAGCAAGGCAGTGTTACCGTATACAGTAAAATTTTCTCGGGGGGAGGGGCATTGCAAAACAAATATTTCTTTTTCACTTTTTTTTTTTTTAATTAAAAATTGTTAACATGTCATTAATTTTCTACTTTCTCTATTTATCTTGTAATACTGCGCAAAAAGAAACGAATTTTCCATGTTAATCGGTCTTGGAATGGTATATTGAAAAGTTTTAAAATTAAATTCAGTTAATAAAAAAAGTTGCATTTTCTAATTGAATGGTAAGAAGATATTTACTTAAAAATTAACATTTATTAAAAATATTTAATTTTAACTTTTTAATTCAAAAATTACATATAATTAAATATATGAACTCCTGTTAATGAAAAGAAATGTAGAGGAAAGAAATAAAACAATAAATAACAAGAAATAAAATAATAAACAATTAATTATCTAAAGTCACCCAACGTAGAGTAGAATTCTCACACCGTAATGGAAGAGTTCACTTTATCGCGCTCTAAAGGTAGGTAGGGATGGGTAGGGAAAATTTTCTTTAAATGCTCTAATTTTCTTAAATCCTGGCACTTTGACAATAGGCTGCAACGAGCGGTAGCGAGCAGGCTTGAGTGAAAAAAGCAGCTCACAGATGAAGTCCCTACCTGTTGAGCTCGATGGAGTAAACTATTCCGTTTCAGCAGCTCACTATTTCTATGATGTCTCAATTGAAAAATGAAAGGAAAAATTCTGCGATCCGGATTCGAACCAGGGACCTCGACTATCATGGCCGATGCCTCTACCAATTGGGCTAGAGACGTATTGAAAAATCATTGCCTATGCTTGGAGACGTATCTCCAGTTAATAATTATTATTATTCACTTGTGAGTTCATCAACTTTCTGATGGTTTGGAGTGGAGAAATTCTCGATCTGCGGGCCAGGTTCCCGTCTCCCAATGGGCTTTCAACCGTGACAACTTGGTTGTCTTTAAGACACCTTGAGACAGCTTGGCTGTCCGTGGTGTCTGCGATAGCCCAATTGGTAGAGGCATCGGCCATGATAGTCGAGGTTCCTGGTTCGAATCCGGGTCGCAGGATTTTTCCTTCCATTTTTCAATTGAAAAATCATTACCTATGCTTGGAGACGTATCTCCAGTTAATAATTATTATTATTCATCTATGATGTCCTTACCTATTGAGCGCGATGAAGTGAACTCTTTAATTATTGTGTGAGAACCACGGATAAAGTAAAAGAACTCTTTTTACTTCATCCATGGTGAGAACTCTAAAGCAGGTAAATGAAGGTGAGAGTCTCGGAGATCTGGTGGAAGTAGAAGTAAAACAGGTAAATGCAGGGAAAAGTAGGCAGGTAGGAGTAACAGTAGGTATGTTCTAATGGAGTGAAGGTCTTGTAGAGGAATGATAGATGTCAAATGGCAGATCTTGTATAGGATAAACCACTGTAAAAAACACAGGTTGAATAACAGGAACAGATGGTTACAAGAGCTTCACTTCACTAAAATATACCTATTGTTATTCCTACTTTCCACTGCATTCACCTGTGTTTGTTTTTTATTTCCAGCAGACTCCACAAGGCTCTCACCTTCGTTTACCTGCTTTATTCCACATCGGGTGAGTTTAGATAATTAAATGTTTATTATTTTATTTCTTTTCTTTATATTTCTTTTCATTAAAAGGAGTTCATATACTTATATATATTATTATACTTGTATATTATTACAACTCCTACTCTTATATAATTATTAAAAATTACATCTTCATAAAAAGCTTAGTCATTTCCCAGGCCTTTACTCGGGAAAGGAACCGAATTCAAAGACATCCTCCAAGCGAAAGTGGGTGCCATCTAGGAAATTGCATTTACATAAAAGAAATCAGTACCCTGTACATGCGACTGCCATTCAACACTCCATCTTTCCTGTTTAGCTCGCTTTATGGATACGAGTTGTTCTGATTTCAATAATACAAAGAACAATTGTCGTTCTTTCTCATCTTCTCCGCAAATTATGGGAGAGAGGGCGTATCTCTCGGTGGTCACGGCTCAGTGCCATTTTCTGACATCATATATTATTGTAGAAAAGCATTTTTGAAGTTGTTTAGCATTCCTGTGAAACACTAAATATAAGAAAACGTTTTTGTATGGTAGATATTTGAAATATCGGGATAAGAAGGTCGTATTTTTTGCAAAATCGAAGTAAATAACTTTACAGACCACTGCAATAAAATAAGATAGTTACAGTGTGGTTCAAAACCTACCTACCAAGATAAGAGATCAATTTCTCATCTGGTACTAAGTGAGATTTGTTTGAAATCTATGTGATTGTTCGTGGCGTCAAATTTTATTTTATAAGGAAGCCAAACTGGTACCCGTTAACTGTCAGCTACTATTCAAATTAATTTTTACATAAATACAACTCATGGTCATAATGATCCTGTAAAAAAATATAGGGCGATTACAAAAGAACTTCACACTTTTAAAAATTTATTACACCAAAGCTATTCAGAATATAGACACACCACATACGGATTCTTAAAGAAAAACTCTTGAAGTTTATTGTGACACAGTTAAAGATGTTCAATATGCCCCCCTGTAGTCGAATTCGTCCCAAACCCGCATTAACATGTCTCCATCAATCCCACGTATCGCTACCGTAATGCGTTCTTTCAGCTCGTCTAGGTCACGGGGAAGGGGTAGGGTGAAGACCTTGTCCTTTACACACCCCTATAAAAAGAAATCACAAGGTGTGAGGTCGGGGCTCCGCGGTGGCCACTTTGCAAGTTCCAGGTTATTGTTTGCTCGACCTGTGTTACATTTGCATCTTCGGATAAATTTTGTGTGCGCATATGTTACATATTGGGATCTTGCAAGCTTCGCAAGATATAATTTTATTAAAGAATGGCTCAAGATGGGTCTTGACGTTTTTAATCATAACCCATATCTCAGATGTTAAATTAATTGATGTAATTTTATTATCATTTTTATACGGACATATGGCACAATACCTACATTTCACTATAACCTGTTCTTCAATAACCTTTTTCCAGGCATAGGTAGTCTGAAGATGCTCACAGTCAATATTCTAAATTGGCGAGGTGTTCTTTTGTTGATAACACGAAGCTATGCAAATAAATGGCACAGTTTCAATCCAAATTTCTTTATAAAATCTGGATGCTTTTCCTCGTGACGAGTGTGTAAATGTTATGCAAATATTGAGATTGGAAAGACGACGAAAGAATTATCCTTGTAGGTGGAAGATTATAATTTCGGATTTTCCTTCCACTTCCTTCTCGCGGCTGTTCCTCATTGCTACGTGGAGTCTACTCCGAGTAACAGATGTATACAACGAATGTGCCGATTCAGAACCACGCCAAATGTGTTACGCTCCGTCATACGTTTTTTCCAAGCACAAGGTAAACGCCCACTGAATATTCACAAAACACCTGTTCTCGTTTACGTAATCGACAACACGTAACGAAGTGGTGTCGTGAATTCTCTGGAGGCAGGACCGATGCTCATGAGGAACATAGGAGTGGTAGACCATCTGTGGTCTCTGATGAACTTTTGCACTTGTTTCTTAATCTGAAGGAACATTTTGTTGGACAACTCTTCCACGACGATGAAAAGATCAAGCACGAGGTTGAAATGTTTTCCAGCAGCAGGTGCCAGAATTCTATAACTGTGGAATACAGAAGCTATTCCTAGACTTAATAAGTGTTTCGGCAATTACGTCGAAAAGTAACCCCTATATCACTAAAAAGGTTGTAGCGGATATTTTGTCAAATAAACATTTTTTTTGAAAGAATATTTACTTTCCGGACAAGCCTCGTATTATCTCATTAGGAGATTTTAATTATCATGACGGAGATAAGAATTCTTTTTGTTCTTCACGTCATTCTTTAGAACGACCCTTTTCGAACTTTTTCAAAGAATTGTTGACTACACTAGGCATTGCTATAACAGAAACTCCATTGCAAATTATCGTAATCAAACATTGGATAGAGTAAGGAGATTAAATAAGAAAACCACCAATCTACACAAAAAAGGAAATTATCTATACATTTCGGAGGCTGTGTCTCCTTCATCGATGATAGTCTACTTATAGTCTCCGAAATGTACATCTGGGTCATTAATCTCGTTTTATGTGGATTGGTGGTTTCCTTATTTAATCTCCTTACTCTATCCAATGTTTCATATTATAATTTGCAATGGAGTTTCTGTTATAGCAATCCCTGGTGTAGTCAACAATTCGTTGAAAAAGTTCGAAAAAGGTCGTTCTAAGGAATGACGTGAAGAACAAAAAGAATTCTTATCTCCGTCATAATTAAAATCTCCTAATAAGATAATACGAGGCTTGTCCGGAAAGTAAATATTCTTTCAAAAAAATGTTTATTTGACAAAATATCTGTTACAACTTATTTAATGATATAGGGGACACTTTTCCTTGTCCTTATTGTTGTGTCCACAGTTTTTGGCTTGTCTTGCTTTTATTGGGTAGAGTTATTATAATAAATAAAAAACTTTTTCACCAAAACAAAATTAGAAAAGGAAAAATACAACCTGGACCTGGAAGCGCTTTTCAAGGACATTGCTCTCATCAGTCAGCAGAGAACAAGGAGCACACACAGAAAACCGAAGTGAACTTACTTGAATAATCGACAATCGACACTCACTTGCTATAATTTTCAACAGATTAACTCGTCCAAATCCTGTAAATACCTAGGAATGCACTTATCCCATAACCTTTCCTGGGATGCTCACATTAATGCATTAGCTTCTAAGCTAAATCAGCGATTAGGACTTTTTTCTCGTCTTCATTTCCT
>JAHWFO010061756.1:0-22790 GCA_023313115.1 Rhysida immarginata | reverse complement strand
CCCCCCAATCCATCTTTTACTGTATAATGCTTTAATCCACTCCTCCCTCTCATATGGCCTTCTTACTTGGGGATCAACTACTACGAGGGCGTTTTGAAAAGTAATACCTCCATGGCTGTAATTTTTTTATTTGTTAACCGATTTTCAAAGTTCTTTTTGTATCTGATACTTAGATTTGTCCTCTATGCAATGCACTATTCACTTTTTGACATAGTCCCCATCCCTTTCCACGCATTGCGCCAACGCGTGACTAGTTGGGTGAACCCGTCGGAGAGGAATTCCGGAGTTGTTTTATATACAAAGCCCTCAATAACTCCATAGCTACTACCCTTCCCCCAAGTTATTTACCGCTACTAGCCCTGGGGAACGCCAGCCTTGACGTTGCAGGGGTCAGACAAGGAGTTACCAACCTTGACACGATAGGATCTGTGTGACAGGAAGGAGCGAACCAGAGCAACCAGCTCATCGAGGAAACCACAGTTGATCATTTTGAAGACGAGTCTGTCGTGCCAGACTTGGTCGAAGGCCTTATGCACATCAAGAAAAACTATTCCTCCGTACATCGAGTAATTGAGAGGACTGTTCAAATCTGCAAGAAGCTTCCATTTCTGGAGTTGGCATGAGATTCGAGCGAAAGTCGAATTGCTCATTGCGAATAAGATTATTAGACTCGCAGAAGTCATTGAACCTCTTCAGGATAGTGCGCTCGAAGACCTTAGAAAGCGTAGGCATAAGGTAATGGGCCTGTAGCTGACGGGAAGAGCAGGATTTAGACCCGGCTTAGGTATAGTGAGGATGACTGAGTCCTTCCAGGCTTTGGGGAATTAGCCGCGGTTCCAGCAGTCGTTTAAGATCTTGGTAATTAAGCAGATAACCTTTGGAGGTAAATTCCTTAGTGCACCGTTGGGATGGAGTCGATACCAGGAGCCTTTCTGCTCTTAAGACGTTTTATGATGATCGAGAACTCGATTATTTCTATGGCATGGAGAGGGTTAAGTATGTGATCAGTAAGATCATAATTTATGCAGTCTTCACTGATTTGGCGGGTATTCTCATTTGTCTATCTGCAATGGAGGTGGTGAATTGGCTCTTCAGTGTGTTTGCGATAAGTTGAGCTTTTTCCTGGGAGCTGCTAACAAAGTACCATTATCCGCAAGCAGGGGAGGTAGATCGGCGGCTTTCTTGTTTTTGAGGGCCCTGACTGTCCACCAGAGGGAGTTGTCCTGGACAGACAGACTCTTGATCTTGTTGTTCCATCTTTGGTTTCGTAGCTCCTTGACCTGTTCACTAACTTTGCGAGTTAGCCTGTTGTATTTGGTCTTAAACTGGAGGCACCTAGTACATTGCCACAATCTTCTGAAGGAGTTCCTTTCACGTATGCGTTGCCTGATGGCCGGGGGAAGATCGAGATGGTCGGGTCGCTTACGATCGCCGGCAGTGGCGCTGGATTCAGTGGCTGAACTGATCATTCGAGTGGTATCGCGGATATTATCATCAATGTCGTTGTTGGCAGGATCCTTATATGAAATGTTGCTTTCCTTGAGTAGATCTCTAAATAGCTTCCAATCTTGCTTACGGCGTAGACTGACTCTCAGGTCTAGGTTTAAGCCTTCGAAGTTTAGTGCGACTGGGCGATGATCTGAGGATAAAGCATTCACAGTAAAGATGTTAACGGCTTGAAAAAACCCCTGAGGACAGCAATATCAAGTACGTGACTGACGGGAGAGTGGTCGCAATAGTAGGTGTCTTCAAGAGGACCGATGACTAAGGTGTCAATTTGATTCATCAAGTAACTCTGGAGAATAGAGCCATTATGGTTCATACGTTTGGAATTCCAGTGTGGGTGTTTGACGTCAAGTCACCCGCCATAATAACTGGAATGGGACCGCTTAGCAGATCATCGAGCTCGCAGGGATCAAGCTTATGCCTAGGCGAGTTATACAAAGAGATAAATTTAACTTCCTCTACGTCCACGATGTTTATGATCACGGACATAGCTTCCATTCCCATGAAAGTGGTAGTGGTGGTCTCGCGATGATTGATGCCTTGTTTAACTATGATTGCTGCCTCACCAGACGCAGGGCCAGCAGCATTTGTAAGGGTTTTATCCTTGCGGTAGACAGAATAACCAGGCAATTTGAAGCTCTGATTCGGTTTGAGATGAGTTTCACACGCAAAGGCAATGCTAATATTCCCTTTGGAATGTAAGGAAGTTGTAAAACTTTATGCGATTGCGAGAGAGCCCCCTCGCGTTCCAAATACTGCAACGAAGCTTACCTTGCTTGATTACTCTATAAGGTTGTCTGTCCATGGTTAATTTCTGTTTCGACTGAGACAAGCTGAGGCAAGTCTTTGCTTCTTTCCTTTAGAAGATTTATCAAGTTCCCCACAGATCTGTATATTCTGGTCAATTCATTGTGATCTATAATTCCTTTATTAACGGAACTGGAGGCGACAGAAGCAAACGTTCTACCATCCACTGCTTTGGTGCTTTTGAATTTCCTGGGCTGGGGGTATTTTGGGCATTTTGTGTGTTGACCTGCGCATCTGATGCATTTGGGGGGCGGTCTTTGCCCTTAATTTTAATGCAATCTCTTGACTAGTGGTCTCCTAAGCACTTGTTGTAACAGGGCGATTCAGTGCAACCTTGAGATACGTGCCCGAAACGTAAACAATTAAAACATTGCAAGGGCTTTTTACTTCCTCGGAAAATTTCGACCATGACAGCTAGCGGTCCAATACGGTTTAGGCTTAGGAACGTCTTATTTTGTTCAGTATTTTGTAGGAGCACCAGAACCATTGGCATTTCTACTGAACCATTGCTTTTTTCAGCCTAATTGCTTTTTCCGGGAAGTAATTAGACTTTTTGAGGTCGCCACAGAAATCTTCGAGAACATGGATGACGTCAACATTCCTAACAACGTACTTAAGCATTTTTCTGATTTGAGCTGGTGGTAGTGAATTTTAAGTACATCTCTGCTTTTGATACCTGACACGAGGGTTTTGTAGGTCTATTCGTCATGACACCTAATCTTAATCGTGTCTGTTCTACCAGTATAAGCGGTGATTTTATCAAGAGCTATGTGGCTTTTGTTCTCATCCAGAATTTTCTTTATAGGCTTTCCGTGGTGACGAATAATGGCTGGAGGGATATTAATAGGTCCCTTTTCATTGGTGATATTAATTTGGGAAGTATTGTGCTTGGCCTTGTTAGCACGAAGGGGTACAGAGGTATTAGCACTGATATCGACAGTGGATTGAATATTGTCGATCCTAACACCTCATTTGTTCCTCTTACTCCGCGCAACATGTCAATCGCCTCCATGTACGTCAGCGGAGTCATTATCGAGCCTCCTCTTTGTTCTTGTTCTTAGAGAGCAGTTTCCATCGCTGACCCCTCCCAGGCCAGCAGAACCTTCTTTATTATTAAAATGGAGGATCAATCATGGGCGAATCGGACGTAATGGGAGAGCCCATAAATTCCCTGATAGCATTCCCAAGATTGGCAAGGACTTTGGAAGTTTTCAAACTTGCATTCCTTACTTCCTCCCTAAAACTATCAATTCACACTGCCAACCTCCTTGGTCAGCGCTTCCAACCTTGACTCCAAGTCCAGATATTTCTTGTTCAGTTCGGAACGTAGTGCCTCAAGCTGTTCATTAATAATCTACTCTCAAATCTACTCAAGTCTTTGGCTGGGTATCGTTTTTATCGCAAGGATCGGCCACTGGGTAATAATGCCAGCCACGCTTTTGGTGGAGCAGCGATCATTATTAAGGACGGCATTGATCATCGTGAGTCTGTCACTCCAGACTCTTTGGAAATGGAAGCAGTCTCCGTGATTATACACGATGTGGATGCAGGTGAAATCAAATTCATTTCCTTATATAACTCACCTAAACACAAGCTTGATCCGTGCGAGCTTGAAGAGCTGCTGTCTGGGCCCATTCCAGTTGTTATTGCGGGCGACTTGAATGCCAAGAACCATGCATGGAACTCTAAATGCCCCAATCAAAATGGCAATATCCTATAAGGATATACATGTATATTGAACGAAATTGACACCTTTGTTGCTGGTCCCCTTGACGACACGTACTACTGTAATCACTCACCAGTTAGTGACGTGTTGGACATAGCTGTTCTTAAAGGGTTCTTCAAGCCCTATAATATATTTACAGTAGATGACTTATCCTCTGACCATCGACTAGTGATGCTAATCTTTGAGGGCTTAAATATCGATATGAAGATTAGGCTTCGATCCAAACAGGACTCGAAACTTTTCAGAGATATTCTCCGAGAAAATAGTATTCTTTACAAGGAGGTTGTAACCAACGATGACATCAACACAAATATCAGTGCTATCACTAGTGTTATCCACGATGCTACTATTTCCAGTGCCTCCACTGCTGATCGAAAGCGTCCTGAACGTCTCGACCTCCCTCCTCACATAAGACGTCTCATTCTTGAAAGGAATTCCTATAGAAGGTTATGGCAGCGTAAGCGTCTACCCTTCTTCAAGACTAACTGTAAGTACAACAGGCTTTCTCGCAAGGTCCAGGAAGAGGTTAAAGCTCTACGAAATCAAAGATGGAGCGACAAACTGAAGTCCTTGTCTGTCCAGGACAACTCGCTCTGGGGTACTGTAAGGGCCTTAAAGGGTAACAGACCCATCAACCTGCCGCCACTGCTTACTTCAGATGGCGATGTTGTCACCAGCGATCGTGATAAGGCTCAACTGATCGCCAACTCCCTGGAAAATCAATTTAGCACGCCTTGTAAATAAAACCCTGATAGTCGCTCAAATACTTGACTTGTCAACGATGTGTGTAACTCCTATGGGCTAACTCAGCGAGTTCCTACCCTTGTGGAAACTATTAGCATTAAGGAAATCTCCGACGTCATAAAGCGTCTTAAAACCAGGAAAGCACCAGGTATCGATTCTATCACAAACAGTGCCCGCAAGAACTTGCCTCCTAATGTTATCTCGATTATTACCAGGGTCATAAATGACTGCTGGAGACATGGATACTTCCCTGACAAGTGGAAGGAGTCCGTCATCAGTACAATACAAAAACCTGGTCTAAACCTGCTCTCGCAGTCAGCTACAGGTCCATCAGCTTATTATCTACGATGTCAAAAGCTCTTGAACGCTTCATTCTAAGGAGGTTTGACGCTTTCTGTGAGGCCAACAATCTTATTCGTGAGGAGCAATTCGGTTTTCGCCCAAGTCGCTCCTGCCAACTCTAGCTCTGGAGGCTTGTTGCTGATCTAAACACTCCTCTAAATTGCGCGAAGTACGGTGGTTTTATCTTTTTTAGATGTCCGGAAAGCTTTTGATCAGGTCTGGCATAACGGCCTGAGATACAAAATGATTACTTGTAGTTTTCCTGACGATCTGATTGCTTTGATTTCTGTCGGAAAGGACTTTTCGTGTCAAGGTTGGCTGCTCCATGTCTGGCATCCCCCAAGGCTCTGTCCTGGGCCCTGCGTTGTTCAACTTTTTCGTTCAGGATTTCCCAACTATTACAAAGTGCAATTTATACTTGCTTGCTGACGATGCGTCCATCATGACTAGTGCCTGCAATCTTGCTCATGTTTTATCTCGGTTACAAAATGGAGGTTAAACCTAAACGTTGATAAATGCAAAGCCATGTTCATTACAAAAAAGCTTAGAACACCCCCGAAGCCACTCTTCCTATCTGGCCAAGAAGGCAAAGTTTAGTCTGGTTGCTCTTCTGGGGCGTAACAGTGCTCTTAGAGTGGATAGCAAACTTTTGCTATATAAAATGGTAATCCGAACCATTCCTCTGTATGGTATGCCTGCCTGGGCTACAATCTGCAAATCCAGATGGAAGGACCTATAAACCTTCCAAAACGTCACCCTGAGAACCATTGCCCAACTCTACAGAAGAATACTTCTAATACTTCCATTGCTGAAGATTTTGGTATACCTACCATTGGAAACCACGTCCAAGAGTCGCTGAAGAAGCTGCTTCCGAAGATTAAGGACCATTCTAATCCATTGGTTGCAAATATTCTGGATCACCGGCTCACCTTTAGAAGTACCTTCAGGCATCGCAGGCCTGGTCACATCCTGGACGTCAACTTCGACGACATCCAAAAGGCCATCTTTCCAATCTGCTGGATCACCTAGCTCTTTTGTGTCCTATCGTCAATCAACAATCAACTCCATCGTCCTCGTAGGAAAGGACTCCTATTTATCCTCTGGATGACTTAACCAGGTTCATCTGGCTTCTTTCCTAATTAAGCGTACTTCCCTTGGCTATTACAATATTGTACTTGGACGAGTATGACAGTGGAAGCATGGCTTCCGGACCGCTCTTTTTTTTTTCCCCTCCGCTGTTCGATTGTCGATTGTTAACCTGAGTCATGCTGAAGAAGGCCACATGGTGACCGAAATGTATACATCTATGGTGTAATAAAATGTTTTTGTGGACAAGTGGAGTCTCCTACCTCGTCTCTCTCAAGTAAGAAATATCTGGACTTGGAGTCATGGTTGGAAACGCTGACCAAGGAGGTTGGCAGTGTGAATACTAATATTGATAGTTTTAGGGAGGAAGTAAGGAATGCAAGTTTGGAAACTTCCAAAGGCCTTGCTAATCTTGGGAATGCTATCAGGGAATTTATGGGCTCTCACCAGTCCGATTCGCCCATGATTGATCCTCCATTTAATAATAAGGAAGGTTCTGCTGGCCTGGGAGGGGTCAGCGATGGAAACTGCTCTCTAAGAACAAGCACAAAGAGGAGGCTCGATAATCCCAAGGACAAGGTATCACACTATAGAAGTCCGGAGTTTTATGAAGTTCACTGTTCCCAATGCCCGAAGTTTACAAAGGCCAGACGAAACGCAGTCTTTTAACCGGATTTAAGGAGCACTTGGCCCATAGAAGGTTCGGAAGAAGTAGCCTTTCCGTCTCAGCGAAGCATTCAATCGAAACCGGACACGATTTTTCCGTCAATAATTTAAAATTAGTGCATTCAATAAAGAATAAACACCTTCTGGACGCTTTTGACAGCATGGCCATACAAGGAACCAATAATAACTTGCTGCTAAACTCAGACTTAGGCCTAATCAATGACTCACCTTTAATCCACTTGTGCACGCAGTTGTCCAATCGTTAATATTTTGGCCGTTTACTTATGTATTCTCTGACTGGCTCTTTTTCGCTATATATATATATATACTCTATTCTTGCCTTATTCAAGTCAGATTCCGCTCAAGTCAAATCTCGATTACAAAAAGCCTTACATCAGTGCGAGAAATGGTTTGCTAAGTGGAGACTCAATCTCCGACAAATGCAAGACGATGTTCATTACGAAGAAACTTCGAAAACCCCCGAGTCCTCTCCTTTCTGGTAAAGAGCATGTGTTGCAATATGCTTGGGACAACAGTAAATTTTCAGGCAGACAAACTTTCGAAATTACAAACGGTGTATGTCTATCGCTGCCCGTTTAGTTTTTATTGATTTTTCAAATATACCGGTCATTTTTGAAACACCCGGTAGATACCAAGCTATATTGGGGCGACCATATCTCCTACGCCATCAACAAGACAAAGAAGGCAAAATTCAGTTTGGTAGCTCTTCTGGGGCGAAACAGCGCGCTTGGATTGGACTGCAAACTATTGCTATATAGGACGGTAATCCGAACCATCTTCGTTATGGTATGCCTGCCTGGGCAACAAAATGTAAGTCCAGATGGAAGGACCTCCAAACCTTCCAAAACGTTACTTTGAGGACCATTGCAACAAATACTTCTATTGCCGACGATTTTGATATACTTCCCATTGGAAATCACGTCCAGGAGTTGCTGAAAAAGCTGCTTCCAAAAATGAAGGACCATCCCAATCCTCTGGTTGCAGGTATTCTTGAGCATCCGCTCACCTTTAGAAGCTTCCTCAGGCATCGCAGGCCTCGTCACATCCTGGACATCCATTTCGACGACATCCAAAAGGCCATCTTTCCCGAGTACTGGATCTCCTAGCTCCTCAATCAACAATCCCTGGATCTGTCCCTTGTCTATCGTCAATTAACAATCAACTCTATCGTCCTGATAGGAAAGGACTCCATCTTATCCTCTGGATGACTTAACTAGGTTTCATCTGGCTTCTTGCCTAGTTCAGTGTACTTCCTCTGGTTAATTTCTGGACGTGTATGGCAGTGAAAGCGTTGCTTTCGGACCGCTCGTTTCGTTTTCCCTGCACTGTTCGATTGTCGATTGTCGATTATTCAAGTCACTTCACTTCGGTTTTCCGTGTGTGCTCCTTGGTCTCTGCTGGAAGATGAGAACAATGCCCTCGAAAAGCGCTTCCAGGTCCAGGTTGTATTTTTCCTTTTCTAATTTTGTTGTGGTGAAAGAGCTTTTTATTTATTATAATTACTGTTATCCACATATCCTTTTATATTATTATTCTCTGGTAATTGTCACATCTGCGTTTCTTTTCCCGGAAAATATCATGCATTCATTGGATAGAGTTGTTTCTAATTTGAAGATTAGTATGCAGCTAACATCAAGTGAAGAAAGATGCGCATCATTTAGCATTGAAGCTAACCTGTTCATTAAAAATTGTTAAATTTTTCATTATATAGAGCAGTTCGATGAATCTGAAACATGGTGGTTCATTCTGCTCTACATGTCGTAACATTAAAAATATGGATTTAGTTTTTAATAACTTAACAAAAGATTTATGGAAGCAATGAGGTTATTTATTATGCTAGCGAGCATATCTTCATATCACTCTGTATGTTCGTCTTACGATTTCTCGAAAACGGTTTATTTTTTTTCAAATTCTGTTTTTGCTAATTGATAGAGAATCTTCTTGAACTTAACTAATGCTAATGTCTTTGAAATAGGTCAAACATCCCCGTTAGAGACCCTAAATGGCAACAAATGGCATATGCTATGTCATTCGATCGGCAGTGCCAAGAAACAAGAATGTTGCATTCTTCTCGATTTTCGAGATACCCTTATCCTACACAGTGAAAAAAGATTTGCTGTATTCCATCATCCGAGAATAAAGCTCCTAAAACAATATTTATCTTCAAGCAGATCTCAGTAGTTGACTTCTTAAAAAAGTTTCCCGAGTCCTGGCCTGCAAGGAGTATTGTTTCTTGCTTTGACGAGATTCTTCCATCATAACAGGAAGGTTTTACGGGGCGAAAATGCACTATTCTAAATGTGGTATCCTATACAAGGTAACAAATATTTAATGGAAAAAATATCGTGGCAATCCATATTTCTATAATTCAAGATGAGATTTTGGGAGGGGGTTGATGAATAAATTCAATAAAAAACAATTACAAATATGGGAAGCAGATTCTCATTCTTGCATAAGTTTCAGTTAAGACAGTTAAATTTACCATGCCTCTGAAATAATATAATTTATTAGCTGCTTACATTTTTTTTGACAATTTCCAAGATTCTGAACTAGAAAGCTTTTGATAGTATTCCCCAATTTAGACTTTTTCAAAAAATAGAGGCTTTCACAAGACGCTTTAGTCACAGGGCGGACCTTTTAATGTCAAATTCAAAAATAAGATTTCATTTATACAAGTAATCTCGAGCGGGATACAAGAGGGGTCTATCTACTCTTGGTCTTCTTCTCTTTAATTTGGTCTGTCAAGAGGGGTTTGAAGTTTTTACGTTAATACAAATGAGGATAATTCTTTACGCTGATGACATTGAAACCTTTAGTTGTATTAATGGCAAGCAGATAATTGTAGACTGCAGAGAGAAATCAAGATTATTGTTCCTTGGTCACATGATAATTGTTTGACTAATCATGTGCCGCAAGAATTTTAACTATATAATACTGACAATCGCTCTGGCCTTATATTGCAAGCTAACTTTTTATCGTAATTTAAGATTCGCTGTCGTCAGATTTAAACTTACTAAGTGTTTTCATAAGTTCGAGGTGTCTTTTTCTTTTAATTTTTGCATCATTCATTATTAAGTAGCGGAAAAATGGAGCACTTACTGGTTTCACAATGTTCGTCTGTCCCCTTCATGTTTTCTATATTTTTGACATAAAAGGTTGAAATTCGGGCTGTAGCTTACCATAGGCATGCCCCACTATTTAATTTGGTTTTCATTGGCCCGCTGGTTAGGCGCTGGTGATTTAAAATATCGAATTTTCTTCTGTTTAAACTAATTCAGAAACTCTTTATGCAGTGTGAATGGATGCATTCTCCTTCTGGAATATTCATTCCCTACCAGTCATTTGACGTCCCATCCTTGGAAACCCATTAACCCAATCGCCCTCTAAATCATCGTCGATTAAATTCTCCACTATACTGCCTTCGTGACATCATTTTCTAATTCTTTCTCAAGTCACGTAAAGAATAATACAACCCGTCTAGACCATCCAGATTAAATTTTTTCTCATCTGAGAAGATGATTTTTCTCCAATCAGTGTTCCAACTCATGTTATCGTGCGCATTTCAATCTAACATCTTTATGGAAATTTGGTTTTCGTTTTATCTTTTTTTCTCTGCAAATTCGGAGTAGATTCAGGAATCTCTGAACAGTAGGACCACTTGTTGATAAGTACACCTTCAGTGGCAAGTTGGCGAGCTGATCTCTGAGAGTTAGATGCTGCTCTTAAAGCAACCTTGCTGATCTCCCATGAATTGCACGAGGTCTTCCAGATCGTTTTCTGCAAGATTTTTGATTAGGATTTCAACAGCAACTGCGTCCAACAATTTGTGAAATTTGCCCGATTGATTTACCCTCAGATTTGGGAGCTGAAATCTGACCGCTCTCAAAATCTGTCATATTATTTCCTCTAGACATCATGTGATGATTTGAGCAGGATGTAAATGTACACTAAAAATGAACACATTGCAAACCTTACAATTAATACAGTAAAAATTCATGGCAGACTAAATGGCCCTTTAGCAGTTCTACACGGAGTTTTATGTAGTGCCGGAAAAAATTGTGTAGAATAATGTATGTGATTTCGAAAGTGAGAAGAAATAGAATGAAAAAGAAACAATATTTTGATCCGACATTTTTTCATCCCTGGCTATGGCTATAGTTCTTCTATTTCGAAAACGGCGCTGAAGTCTTGTCTTTCGTTGCGTGGCCGACTCCTCTTCATCAGTTGTTCGATAGGCGGCCTCGATTTCTTCCATGGGTCTTGCTTTTTTCTCTTCTTGGGTGACGGTAGATGTACATGATCGTTTCTATCTGCATTTTCTACAATTCCAACGATTGTTGTTTCAATTCTCACTCTGCTCTTGATGCCTTGAAGCAAACTTGGCCATTCATCATTTGGTTTGGTTTCCCAGTTTCCCAGTTGCCTTTCTTCTGTTGACACGCTTGGATCGTGGACGGCCGCCTGGGAACTTCGAAGACCATTGGGTCACTCGCCACTTGCTCAGTTGAAGCAGTGCGCTGGCGAGACCCAAATTGCGCCGAGCGAAAGGACTGCTTCCTCTGTCGCCTTTCGACTGTTTCTCAATAGTCTGCTAACTCTCCATTATCTTCGGTAACTGCTCATTTTTAAAGACTTTCAAGAAAATATTCTGTTCTAATAACTATCAATTCTAAGAAAAGCCCAAGCAACAGGAATTCTATGTATAGTTACGAATTCCATTTTGTTTTATAATATGCAGAGCTAGGATGGCATCTACATGTCTTAATGAATGTATATTGAACAAACTTTGCCTTGATTGTTGGTCATTAGATATATATTGTTGATCCCTGCATATTGTTAGTGAATTGTGTATTGCTTTCACCACTGTTAATACAACTGGCCTATTATTGCAAAAGCTTTGCATTGCATTGTTGGTCATGAGATATACAACAGGATGAGTCAAAAGTCTGTAACCCTCTATACAAATTCAAAACGAGTAGAGATGCAACAAATCTGTTGCAGTATACAACTGCAGTAGTCAATCATTTTTGTTTTATCTCCACTCGTTTTGAAATTGTATGAGGGGTAGCAAATTTATAGTATATCTTTCAACATATAAGAAGTTAGGTAGGAGCTAAACAATAGTGGTGTCAAATTTAACCTTTGACCTCGAATTTTGCACCTTGAAATTTGTAACTTTGTATCCGTTACAGGTACAGAAAAATTTCCAACTGTAGAGTTGCAGAGCTCAAAACACTGATTTTAATAAATAAGCATAAAAATAAACCTACTATAACAAAATGAACTTTCAGTGTTCGAATTACATCGAGTTTTATCAAAGAATGAAGTGCTCAGTGTGGTGTCCTTCTGCAGCAATGCATAACTGTGCACGGTATTTCACAGAACCCATCACATTTAACATCATGTTGGGTGTTATGTCTGTACAAGCCTGCTGAATTCGTTCTTTGAAATTATTTACTGATGCTGCTACAGTGGTATGCACCTTGTCCTAGATGTATCGCCAAAGACAAAACTCAAGCGGTGTCAAATCAGGCGAATGTGGTAGCCAATGAACTGAACCTCCTCGGCCAGTCCATCGTGGTCGCTGACGTGCAATGGTTGCAAAATAAGGAGGTACCCCATCATGCTGGAACCACATGCGGTGGTACTGCACTAAAGGCAAGTTGTCTAAAAAGTCTGAGATGAAGCCATCCAAAATCATTTTTGTATACCTTACTCCTGTAGAAAATCGGTCCCACCAATGATGCCATTCCATAGTCTACACCACACATTTATTTATTTATTTAAGTTTGCATCCGAGACCGGATATAAGAGATGGAAAACACCCCAAACAACCTCAAGTAGAATTTAACAACCTCAAGACAATTTAATCTCCAGACCTGCGCCTTAATGCTCTCGGCCACCGAGCCGGCTGTAGTGGATTTATTTTCAATCTCTTTTTTTGTGTTTGTTAAAATCAGCGCTCTGAGCTCTACAACTGTACAATTGGAAATTTTTCTCTAACTGTAATGGTTACAAAGTTACAAATTGCAAGGTGTAAAATTCGAGGTCAAAGGTCAAATTTGACACCACCATTGTTTAGCCCCTACCTAACTTCTTATATGTTGCCTGCAACAGATTTGTTTTATCTCCACTCGTTTTGAAATTGTATGGAAAGGTGGGGAGGAGGTAACAGAGTTTTGACTCGCTCCGTGCATGTTTTTAGTGAGATACCTCCTATTAGTATGCTTTGCCATCATTTTGAATATCGATTATTATCAATAATTATTATTTTTTCGAAACCTCAGGTAGACAGTGACACTCCTCTAGAGTTGTATAAGAAAGAAACGCACAAAAAAAAAACCCATCACGTGATTAACAAACTATGGAAAAAGGAGAGTATGGAGGAAGGAGACGTGTTAGATTGAATATAATTAATATTTAATAAACTATAATTTTATTTACAGCAAAAATGTAAACTGTCAGTGATAAATCTTACTTTTCCTAATATAATTGGGTTTAAAAGTTATATAATGAAATTTAAATGAATTTTCTGAAAGTCTTCGTATCGAAGCCTCTTCGTTCAAAAACCTGGATTGGTCCTTACCCACTTTGTGAAGAGTGGGGGCTCCGCCCTACATAGAAGAAGTTTATGCAAGAATAAATGAAAGACAATCATTAGCAAACCATAAAGTTATTGAAGCCGACAAATCTAATGCCAAGTATAATTATTTGTTCATATTATATCGATGAACTTCCATTTGTTCTAGTGTGATAAAGCTTCGACATCGGTCCTACTTCATTTCTCTCTTCGCCGTTGAGCTAGTAGAAGATTAGCGTGGAAAACCAGATGAGGATTTTCCAATATTGGTGCCTTAGGTTATCCACTGTCAAAATTTTAAGGGTATGAAAACAAGATACATTAATAAAATTCTTCTAATGTCCTAGTAACTTTATAGTCTTAATAGCAATGAGAGAGAACGATTTAATGTTAAAGAGCTTAAAATTATTTGCCTGCAGCAGATTTGTTATATCTCCACTCATTTTGAAATTGTATGGGTTGTAACAGATTTTGGCCCACCCTGTAGATTCCTGATTCAGTATTATGCAGATTATTCAAATGGAAAATATGTAAAACTGGTTAATGTGGTATTTTTAGGTGGTGAACTTAAACTTCTGTCACATCCTGTTTGCTATTTCTTGTCAATGCAGTTTGCAAATCTCTTTCAAACTTTATCTTGCTACGTAATTATACAATACATAGCAAGATAAACTATACGGTACAATTAAGTTTGTACTTTATAAAATTGCATTATTAATTTGGTATTTTTAAAACTACCCATTTTTTAATAAACTAGAAAAACTGTTTCGAGAGGCGTTGGATGCAGTGTGATTCAACCTGAACTCGTAATGCATTATCACACGTAATTCGTATGAAGTCATGACTATTTTTGCTTGGGTTCAAACGCTATTAAATATCATCGCAGACATGCAAATTTCAGGCAGCTGGGCGCTGATAGGTTTATCTCTGGGAATGTACCACTTTGTTATTGGTACTTGCTACTAAACGTGGAAACCGTGCTGAAGAGCGGAACCCACCTCAAAATCCGACATTTGATATGCAACGACTTGATACAAGATTCTGACCGATTATTCCGCAGCAGTATCGGCTTCGCAGGGCAGCCACATCGTCTAAACCGTAATTTTTCGGTGTGATTCATCAGCGTTTCGTCGGAATTCAAAATTTCTACACAAACTTTCTTTATCTGCTTTGGGTGTGGTTCATCTTACAAGAACTGTATTTTTGTTCGCTTTCACTGTACTAACTTTAAGGCACAAATAAAGTTATCGTTTCTTTTAACTTTAAGTTCTGTCTCTTGTCTCTCTCTGCTTTATCCACGTTATCCAGCTGCTGCACAAATTCGTCAAAACTTCGGCAATACACGGTGCTGTTCACTGTCTTGATAAAGATCGGTCTAATGATCCGTAAACCCATCCATTCGTATCATCTGATGATATGTCGTAATTGTGATGGGTTATGTGCATCAACTGCGGAACTATTATCATTTCATTGGATCGGTTCTATATGAATTATCTTGTATAAATCGATAGGATTTCTTCCTCTTAACGGTTTAACTTCGTGCTCTTTTGTGTTCTTTAGTCACTTTACTAATCCTAAAAGAAAGTTCGTGATTATTAGGTTCTGCTCAAGAAAATCCAAGAAAGTGTACAGTAAGAAATGAAATAGGCGAGGTCAAAAATGCGCGTCATTTACCCTCGCTACATCACTGATAGTGACGTATTGTTAAGGTCAAATAAGTAATGTATACGTGTTTGCTAAATTAAATAAGTAATAAACGAGTCATAATTTTTTCGAGAATTATATTATTCAAAATTTGAATAAACAAATTCAGTGGAGTATTTAAATTTCTTAGCGGATGAAGGAGGGGGGGGGGGCGTAAATTCACAAGTAAACAACTAATTTATTTTTAAAGGGGAGTGAATTAATCACGATAATACAATTTTACAAAAACAAAATAATATACAGGATGTATCAGGTTCGATGGTCATAAAGTACCTAGCGTGATCCTTTGCATGATTACAAACTTAAAGTTCCTTATGCAAAATGCTAAAAACTCAAAATTTAAATTGTGTCGTTACGTCATTTATGAACTTTCCGCATCAGCAGTTCATTAAATTCAGGGTGACGTTGTATTGGGTAGCGATTGTTCGTCTATGACGCAAATTTGACGTCAGAGGTAAACAACATTTTCAAGCCATTACAGTCTCTGACGTCAAATTTGCGTCACAGAAGAATAGTCGCTACCCAATACAACGTACCTTCAAAGGGGCGATTACAATTAAATCGGCGGCAATTGTTGAGATTAAATGACGTTTTCGACAGGTTTTCAGCAAACTTCGCGTGATGTTTAGACCCTTAACATTTGAGTTTTGAACATTTTGCATAAGGAACTTTAAATTTGTAATCATGCAAAGGATCACGCTAGGTACTTTATGACCATCGAACCTGATACAGCCTGTATACACAATGATGGATGAATTTTGGCCCAACTTTTCTTGATAGCATCACGTAATTACAGCTTATTGATTGGTCTCATCTGATGAATTAATTTTTTTAGTTGTCCCTACATATTCTCAATTGGATTATACTCTCCATTTTATTTCACCAAGGCGTCGTTATAGATTATATACTCTTTAATAAACTCCTCTTTATACCAATCAAACAATATTTACTTCGCCACCACGTTCGCTTTAACGATTAATAGTAACGAATCATCGTCACCGTTTGTCTAAGGAGCAGGAAAAAAACAAGTCGTGATTTCACGTTCACAGGTAAAAATCACTGATATCAAAAAGTAGCACCTATGAACGTGGAATCACGACTCAGCTCATCACTAGTGCATTGGGGAGGAAATAAAAGACCAAGAAATAAGTCATTATTAATTAATGGGCTCAATCACAAACATGATGGAATAAGCGCAGCATTAAGAACCTATCGGGGCGCGAAGCTAGCCGATTTAACACACAGGCTAGAGGAAGAGGAAAAAATAACACAGAATAACGCTGTGGAATAAGCATACAGGGTCGGAATAAGACGGGGGGAAAACAATGATAGTCCCATCTGTTACATCTGTCATATTGCAAAAACTGGTCGTTTTAGGTTTGACAATAAACCTACGCAAAATCACTATGCCAGCGCGGAACAGAATAAGACTGGGTCAGAAAGAAGAGAAAGGCCACATCGAAACACTAGAATAAATAGAGATAAAAGGGAACAACCTATTCAATCCGCGCTTAGGGCTGAAACGAGCACGTGTTTGTTGAACACAAAATGGCGGCAGTAACGAACGTGACCGATAACAATAGAGATGACAGCGATATCTGGTATCTTGATTCTGGGTGCACGTCGCATATGACGTTTGGAGGTAATGGCTAACAGGCTGGGAGGACGAATGTGGTTCGTGAGAGTTGCTGAGGCAGGTAGGGAAAAAGAAATTGTAGGAAAAGGCAACGTTAAGTACACGACAATAACGAATGAAGGACACGCCATTGATACCATAATTCATAATGAGAAATATGTTCCAGATTTAAGAACTAATTTATTGCCAGTCCGCGAGATAGTCAATAAAAATAATTCCGTAATACAAAGTATTTAACCAGATGGGTGCTAGAGTCATAAGGTTATAACGAAAGCCACAGAATCAGAAAAAATGTACACTGTAAAGGGTAAACCTGGCAAAGGAGGTGATCGTACCGTGAGCTGTATGAAATGTACACAGTTAGATAAAGAAACATGGCATAAAAGATTAGGGTACGTGTGTGAAGAATATCTCGATTTGATGAGGAATAAAGAATCGGTCCGTAGCTTAAATTTTCGCGAAAAAAAGCTAAGAATGTGCGAATCATGCATTAAAAGGGAAATTAGTCTGCGACAAGTTTCCCAGGGTATTTAATGAGCAGGCTACAGACAAACTGGAACTGATACACCTGGATCTATGTGGATCCATGCCATGCGAATCAATTGGGGGGTCACTTTACATGTTAGTGATCGTAGAGTTCAACGAAAAAAGGAAACGCTATCCAAGTTCATAGAGTTCAAAAATTGGGCAGAGAATCAGGTAGAAAGAAAGATAAAATTTATTAGGACAGATAACGGGTTGGAATTCGTGTGCAGGGATTTCGAAAACTTACTCAAAAAAGCAGGTATTAAACACCAAAGGACTGTACCAGCGAGTCCTCAGAGTAATGGGATAGCACGAAAGGTCCAACAGAACGCTCTTAGATAAAACAAGAACCATGCTAATACACGCGGGACTACCCCAGAAGTTTTGGGCAGAAGCAGTAGCTACAAGCGCGTATATGCACAATTGGACAGTAAATAGCAAGAATAAGGAAATAACGCCACTAGAGAAATGGTACGGGAGGACGCCATCGGTAGCGCACCTGAGAACATTCGGATGCTTGGCGTATTACAGCATCAAGGGGAACAAGCGGCATAAACTTAACCCGAGAGCGGAAGTCGGAATTTTCGTGGGCTATGCATTGGATAGGAAAGATTATAGAATATATGACCCAGAACATAATATTGTAAGGGAAGTTAGAACGGTTAAGATGGATAAAGGTACCCTTAGAATAAGTTACTTCAAGGAGTTAGAGACCGATAATAGAGAGTCGGAATGTGGGCAAGAGAGCTGGATAGAATACAGGTTAGGTAACACAGAAGTAAGGACGGGTGAAAATGAGAACAACATTCAAGAGCCATGTGTAGTGGAGATCGAAGGTAATGCTACTGATCAAGCTGATGAACTGAGAGGGAGACCTACCAGAAAAAGGGGTGATACGAACGAGATTATACAGATAAGGCGCATGCAACAAGCGGAAGAAAGAGAAGGGAGGCTCATCAGAAGATCGGAAAGAATCAGAGAACAGGCAGATATAGCGGAGATCACACCGAACAATTATAAAGAGGCACAGGATTCTGCATTTAGGGAGGAATGGAATAAGGCTATGGATGACGAAATTAACTGATTGAAAATGCATGATGTATGGAAACTAGTGGAAAGCACTTTCATTCAAGTGGTGGACTCCAAATGGATATTTACGATAAAAGATAATCCTGATGGAACGGTTAGAAGAAGGAAGGCGAGGTTAGTCATTATGGGAAACAATCAAAGGCCTGGTATTGATTTCTTAGAAAGTTATTCTCCAGTCATAAAGATGGAATTATTTAGGGCATTAATAGCGATCGCAATCAAGGAAAATATGAGCATAGAATTCAGGGAAATTAAACCAGCCTACCTATATGGCGAGCTGAATGAAGAGATTTATATGAGACAGCCGATGGGTTATGAGCAAGGTCAGGACCTAGTGTGTAAGCTCAAGAAAAGCCTGTATGGATTACCTCAATCGGGAAATTGTTGGCACAAGAGGCTCAGAGAGGTTATGCTGGAATTGGGACTTAAACAATTGGATAGTGATCCATGTATATTTATGAGCAATGGAAATGATAGTGTATACTGGCGTTTACGTCGAAAATTTACTATTCGTAGGGGATACAGCTAATATAAAGAAATGGGTTATTAAACTGAGGGGGCATTTCCAATTGACAGAGGTAATCGGCAACTATTCGTTCCTGGGGATTCAAATTAAACGCTCACAGCATGGCATTCAGATCTCTCAATCTCATTACGCAAAGAAGATCCTGCGACGATTCGGGATGGAGGCGTGCAACCCAACCAAAATTCCAGCAGGCGGAAATCAAAATTTGGACAAGTATGAACAGTCTCAGAGTCTAGATAAGAACTTGTACATGGAAATGATAGGTTGTTTAATGTATTTATCCGTGGGTACACGATCCGATATAGCATCTGCCTATCACAATATTCAAGTGATCCCAGACAGATACATCTTACAGCCGTGAAGCGTGTGTACAGATACATAAAAGGAACTTTTGATTTGGGACTACGGAGGGTTGATTCAGATAAAATGAGACGACTTTAAACGCCGCGTATGACCTTGACGGAATGTGATTTGCATGACTCGTCCACTATTCATGGGGATTAGCTTTGTAAACACTTGTTGCTGTCATTTGGGACATTTCGTGCTGAAACATGGCTTCCAAAATCACAGCTTTTTTGGGAAGGGTATATGTTTGGCCTTTCCGACGCTAACTTCAGTCTTTCGTGCATTGTAGAATTATGCAAAGGAAATGGTATTGTGGTATCTAAAGCTACTGTGGGTCGAATAATCAAAAAGAACAAATTTGCGACCATCTAATGAACGTGGACGATCAGAGAAGCAGACCAGAAACAAGCCCCAGCCAACACGCCCAGCTCAGATGGTGCGAGAAATCCGGTCTGAAGTGCTGAAAGAAAATTCCCCCACACAAAGAAGTCTAGCCCAAAGGAAAGGCATTTCACAGGCAACAGTCTCCAGAATAATTCATGACAATCTTGGGCTGGAGACGTCATAAAGCGCGCGGTCACAGACTGTCGGCCAGGCGCGTGCAGGAACGATTCACCAACGCCAGAAAACTGTATGAAAACCATCTTGCAGGTGACCGATGGAAGTGGGTTGTCTCCTTGGATGAAGCTTGGGTGTACCTCGATGACACCAACAAACCCAGGGCAATTTACTATCGCGAAAGAGGGGGCAAGGCCAGGTCCGATTTTGTCCGAAGGTGCAAGGAAAAGCTTTCAAAGGGCTTCATGGTGGTTGCCGGATATTGCTCACGTGGACTGCTCTCGATTCGTCGAGTTCCTGGAAACTGTAAAATTAGTGCAGCTTACTTCCAGAGTAATGTAATGGACCACATATATCGGCAGGATATCCCACGTCTGTACCCTGGTGAGCAATCAAAAGTTTGGATCCACATGGGCAAGGCATCAAGCCACACTGCCAAGTCATCTGTGGCTTACTACAGGAAGATGGAACAGGAGACGAGCATACGAGTTATTCCCTTCTCAGGAGTTGATGGCCATCTGCGAGAGGGTCCGTGAACTTTTATGGCAAAATAATCTCTTAACTAAATATGGAGAAATATGCAGTGAAACCCCTAACACTCAGAACGGACAGTATAGCTGCTATAAACTGGGTGAATGGCCATGTGACTACACAAAGAACTAAGCACATAAATCGCAGATATCACTTTATCGGAGATGAAGTGAAGAAGGGGAACATAGAACAATAGAAGTGAATGCATCGAAGCGGACGTGTTTACGAAGCCCATAGTGCACGACAAAATAGACTTGTGTCGTGAAGGGTGCAAATGAGTATCAAAGAAAGAGTTGCATCATACCAGATGAATGCAAACTCGCGCAAAGGGGGCACCAGACGCCAGTGCTCACGACGCAGTGCATTCTGGGATGACGTCACAAGTGAAACGGGAGATCAGAGACCATCAATAAGGTCTCTGCGGGGAGACTTGGTGCCTTTCTTATCGTGTTTGCCTAGAATGAGAGGAGTACGCACGTGTTGACTTCAGTAGCAGAGACTGATATATAGACTTTTCTTTTTCATATATCGATCCACAACAAACTTAATGATAAACTTATAAATTTAATCATTTTAAACTCTTTATTTATTTTTTGTATAAAATTATTGCAATCATTTTTAAATTATCATGTATAAAAACTTTTCGATCGAAAAATAAAATCCTTTATTAATTTTGAATTTATGTATTTTTTTCATACTTTTTAATTAATATTGATATTGCCCTTTGGAGTAATGTGATGTACTGTTTTTTAACATACACCAGTCCAGTTGAGATTATCACAATGGTATTAATTATCATGAGTAAAGTACGTGATCGTATAATGACCAATATTGTTTTGTGACCGCAATAAATTGAGTTCAGGGTCGTCCCTCACATTCTCTTTTCAGTATATCTATGCTGTAGATAGTTTCAATCCAAATTTATCTTTTGGGTTGTATCTAAAATAAACACACGTGATCGAGCATGAACCGTGAAATAAAACGCAATTAAAATTAAAGATTAAAAAAAGATTTTTTATTGAATAATATGATATCAAAATTTGTAACAATAAACTAAGAGGAAAAAAAGATCAGGGAGGTTACTTGAAGGATTAATGGGGATGATAATACAATGAACAAACTGGCGGTAAACTTCTATGAAGAGGGTATTGGAAAACTCGTCCACCAGTATGAAAAATGTCTCATTCTCTACAGTGACTATGTCAAAAAAGTTATTGTTATTCACATTTGTCTTTTTTATACTCCATCGGAGGTTGATAAAAAGTAGTCTTCGTATTATGTAAACTCGCACAACTGAATCATAGCCGCATTTCATGCGAATGTCTCGTAATCACCATCCACTCCCCACTTGTTACTTAACGCCCCCTACTGCCCAATTAACACCCCCATCATGGCCCACTCTATAGTAAAGCTCTAGAGTGGGCCATGCCTCCATAAAGCTCTAGATAACCAATGACACTGTCGCCCACTTTGAGAAATACTGGGTTAGACCTTCGAGCATAAAAACCCTTCTATTTTTATGCTCGAAGGGCTAGATAACAGGATGCTCGATCACGTGTTTCAACAAGAGACGTTTGTAAAAGGTCTCTGGTTTCAACAATGGGTGGCCAGCTGATTCAGATATCAGCAAGGTCTTTTTTAGACCTTGATATCAGCGGAGCTTATTGCATCGATTTAAGCTCTCTTAAAGAAAAAAAAATTATTTAACGAAATGAAATCCCTCCACCCCCCCCCTTCTTTCAATTTCGTACATAAGAATGAATAAAAAGCTATTTCTAACAATATAACTTCAGGTAAAATTATTTATTTTTTATTTTTGACGCTTATAACAATTGAAGAAAAAAAAAGACAGGCACGTTAGAGGATAGACTCGAATCCGCAAGTTTCGCTACCGTAGGCAAGTGTCTTAAGGAAGAGGGAGGAGCTGATATAAGCTGCAATTCTTGACGTCGCTTTTTTTAGGTTTTCTTTTGAAGTCGCTTTTTTTAAAAAACGAAGGCGTGTTGACTAAACCCTTTTACCACGAGTTACTTTTAGATGGTCCCCAACCTGTATGGAAGGTGTTTGTGTCCTCCCCTTGTAAGTGGCGTTAGCACCACAATATAATTTTAAAAAATTACATTATTTAAATAACTATTTAAAGAAAGTATTATTGAAATTTTAGAATGTATGAAAAGTAGAAAAAAATTGTCTCAATTGACCAAACGGCCAAGCCGTCATAAAAAGTAATTCATTAGCGTGTTTAGCACAAATGGCGCCCATGTGATTACCACCATCCTCTAAATTAAGATCTTTTCTTACGTCCTAATCGTTTTCACAGCACATAAAAGAAATCACCAGTTAAAAATTCTACATTATTCTAACCATTATTCATACTCATTTTCATTTTTTTTTTTTT
>JAHWFO010061755.1:7130-18395 GCA_023313115.1 Rhysida immarginata | reverse complement strand
AAAAGTCGTATTTTCCAATTCCTCGTCATTGTCATCTTCATGGTCTTTTTCGACGCCATCTTTGATAAGATCGCAAATTTCGTGATCATCCAAGGTCGGGCACGTTAACACATTTGCATCAATATCAACGAAGTCGGAGAATTTTGATTGAACGTTCAGCTTGCTTTTCAGGATTTCCCATTCTTCGAATCCCTCAAATTCGCTATCATCATTTCGGGTGGGATTGCAAGTTCGGTTTCACTTTCGTTTCCATTATTTAAAGCAAAACCTGCTTTTCTGAAACACTTTGCAATTGTTTCTGGAACCACATTTCTCCATACTGTACATGCGTTGGTTATGGCATTAAATTTGGATGCTGTTTTCCCTTCTTCCATAGCTCGTAGCATGGTCCTAACCAAAATTTTTCTGAAATGTACCTTAACGTTTTGTATAATTCCTAAATCCATGGGCTGCAAATGCGAAGTAGTATTCGGAGGGAAAAAAACAACTTTTATATTAGAAATTGTTTTTTGGTACAATACGAAAAGAAGAATCCTTCGATTTTGGATTTTTAGGGACGGATCCCATTTCAGAAGCCACTTCGCAAAAATCTCAGATGTCATCCAAGCACGTTTGTTGAAAAAGTAGTGCATGGCTACGAACTTACGTTCTTGAAACAACGAGGCTTAGAAAATTTACCAATTACCAGCGGCTTTTTCTTTTTCGACCCATCCATGTTGCTACACATCATGACCGATGATGGTGCTCAAAGTTGAAAATGGCAGGTTGTATTTTTTAGCAATTTCAGCTTTCTTCACACTAGGATTTTTTAATTCGTCAAGAATTTCCATCTTTGTTTCTAATAGAGCGCAGATCGCTTTCTTTTACCGGAACATGCCATTTTAAATGATTGGTTAGTGCTTCCCTCTACCGTGAAAAAAAAAACAAAAAACAAAATAAAAGTCAGTGTTGTTTTTGAAACTCGGTAGGGAAGTAACGGAAACAAATGAACCGGCCCTTAGGAAAATACGGAATAGGGTACTTACATATTCGTCTTAACAGTCGCAGTTCTGTATGCTTGGTCGTCAGAAGCGAAAAATTACACTGTGCGTTACTGATAAATGCGTTTCTGTTCATCTATTCGAATTTTGCTTTATAGACAACGTTTACTATGAAATCAATAAATTGTATATACATAAATGATTACGTAATATTCAATCAAATGCTTAAAAATCTAACCAGGGTGTCTAGCAAAATGATTTCGTAAAATTCCCGGATTTTTTCCGCTTACAAGAAATTCCCTGTCTTTTCCCGGTTTTCCCGGTCGCTAGTCACCCGTTCCTAACGCACTGAAACTAGATTTAAGGAATGCTATTTACAGAAATACGAAATGGGGGCTACTTACTTAATCGTCTTAACAATCGCAGTTCTGTATGCTTGGTCGGCAGAAGCGAAAAATTACACTGTACGTTACTGACAAATGCGTTAACTATGAAATCAATAAATTGCTATGTACATAAATGATTATGTACTATTCATTCAAATGCTTAAAAATCTAACACATTGAAAGTAGATTTAGGGAATGGCATTTAGGGAAATACGAAATGGTGGTACTTACATACAGTCACAGTCCTGGATTCTTGGTCGGCAATCACAGTGTGTATAGTGTCCTGGCGAAATCGAGAGTCGAGAGTCCTGGTGAAAAGTGAAACCATATGACTGCCATAGCAAAAGCGACCCCTTTATATATCCTCTGGCACCGCGATGCTAAACGAAATAAACTAGCCTATTTGCTGATAAAGACTGATTACAGGCATATACAGTAGAACGTCGACTATTCGAACGCCTGTCATCTGAAACGTCGGTTATCCGAACTCGAAGGAGAGGGCACCCCTATCAATTTTCTAGCACATGGCTTGCTGTTCCTTGCACATGTTTGGCTCTTATCCTGCTCTCACTTTGAAGTTTATATGTTGTGTGCACTGTACAATACCAACAAAACGAAACGAAGCGAGGGCATCCCTATCATTTTTCTAACACTGGCTTATTTCTGATTTTTTTTTTTTCTTTTTAGTTTTACAGTACAGTGTTTTATATATGTACAATAATTTTTCAGTAGAACATTTTTAACCGTGTTTGTATTAATACTGTATGTACAATACATAGTTAAGCGTTTTTTACCTTTTCTACGTTTAAAACCTCGGGTCTGTTATCCGAATTTTCGTTTATCCAAACCACCCTTGGTCCCAATTAGTTTGGATAATCGACGTCCTACTGTACGTCAGTGTGATGTAGCGTTACCAATACTGTGTATGAAATAAAGGTTACCGTCCTAGGTTAATGAACAGCTTTTTAACTAACATTTTGTTAAATAGTGAAGCATGTCTCGATTTCTGAAGGAATTAACGAAATTGTAACGACAATATTTACATTTATTTTTCCTAATAGGTGGATACGATCTTACCAGAAGGGATGGATGATGGTATAGGGAAAGTGCCCTTGGATTTATACACAAGTGGTGTTATACTTAATAATTCTTTATTTTCACCAATACAAAAGTTAGTAACTTGTTTTTTTATTTAAAATTTTTTTTTTTTTTTTTAGAAATGGACAGCTTTGGGACAGAAGGGAATAAGTTAAAAACCATGATATTTCAGTTAATAGTAAAGAATTGAATTTGTAATATACAGGGTGTTTTTGAATTGAGTACACATTTTTTGGGAGATGATAGAAGAGGTCCTTAGAAGTATTTTTTGTCATATGAACATGGGGTCCCCACAGCTCCATTTACTTACAATACTGCATTGAACAATCAAATGACACTGGGACGCAGTGTGTGTTGGTAGACCTACAATAGTCATCCGTGGTCTCATGCCAACCCATACCTTGGTTTCCTCAAGGAGGAGCTCTCTGGTCTTCTTGAAGATGTTCCACTAATGACCAGACATTTGATGTGGTTTCAACAGGACGGCGCACCTTCGCATTACACAAGAGCAGTTAGAGATTACCTAAATTAGACATACCCTGGTCGTTGGATTGGTTGTGGTGGACCAGTTGCTTGGCCACCGAGATTGCCAGATCTCACACCGATGGATTTTTTTTTATGGGGAAGCATAAAATCAATGGTGTACTCCAAACCCGTAGATACCGAAGAAGAATTGGCGGCTCGTGTCGTCGCAGCAGCAGGTAACATCAGCGACCGTGCAAATCAACAGTTTCCACGCGTACATCAATCCATCATAAGGCGTTGCGAATTGTGCTATGAAGCAAAGGCGGTCATTTCGAACAGTTACTGTAAAAGTCATACAGTAGATTGCGTGTGTTAATTGTTAAAAATAAAATAATCTAGGCCTACCAACGCACACTGCGTCCCGGTGTCATTTGATTGTTCAATGCAGTATTGTAAGTAAACGGAGCTGCGGGGACCCCATGTTCATATGACAAAAAATACTTTTAAGGACCTCTTCTATCATCTCCCAAAAAATCTGTACTCAATTCAAAAACACCCTGTATAGGTAGCTATCTTTATCTTCTGTATTGTTTGGTTATGATCACAATAAGTAAATAGTTTTAAATAAGTGGGACAGATCATGTGATATTAATAAAAAGTAACAAAGATACCTCAAAATTCAGACCCTCCTTTTTGTCCCGAGGTCATCCATTTGTTTTGTTATTACTAGTTATTTGTAAGTTGTAATTTCTCATTGTTGAAATTGCAAAGTTCTGATATACACTATTGGGCCAAAAGTATCAGGACAAGCCAAATGTTGCAGAATCAGAGATTCCACCTTTTGCATCAGTCACAGCTGCACATGTCTGTAAAGAATTTCCTCAAAGTTTTGATAGAAGATCGCAGGAAATGCCAAGAGAGTTGTAGCGAGTCTGATTATGGAATGGAAGATGGACAATTTGGTTGGGCATGTAATCTTGCGTTCTAATTTGTCCCAGAGATGTTCGATACAGTTTACGAAAATTCGTGTCCAGGGATGCACCAACAAGTGTGTGCAATGTACCGGGTGGTTATAATTAAAGTTCCCCATTTCTACGCAGGGTGCAGACCACTTTATTGCACAGTTACTGATGGAACTATGTGTATAGGCTATACAGAGCATGGGGAAGAGAATTCCAATGGAAAATTTATTATTGCATATGGTTGCCACAGGAAAAAGTGGTGCTGTATGCAATAGCTCATTGTGTCTGTGGACAACTAATCTGCAGAGGCCACCAAGCCATTGGGAAAGAAAGAACGTGCGCTCCTGGTGAAGTTTTATCAGAACAGCAGCAATAGTGCAACAGCACTGCGAGAATATTGGCGTGTGAAGGGATTGCAAACAGGACCGAAGATGGCGAAGAGGTTTACGAAAGATGATGCATACATTCGAAGAGAAGGGAGCTGTGTGTGCTGCCCGTGCACTAGAGCTTATTCCATGTGACTTCTGGCTGTGGGGAACTCGGAAGGATCGTGTTTATCATGGAGGCATATGGACCTTGCCGTAACTGAAAGCCAGCACCATTTGTTGTGTTGCAGCCATTTCAGGGGAGACACTTCATGCTACTGTCAATCATGCTGTCCTGTGCTTCGGATATTGAACAGTCCCTCTAAAAGCATTTCAGGAGTGCATTACTATCGTCTGTGTATGAACTTGCAGTGCCACTTTTTCCCCCTGGTGGCATCCGTATATGCTAATAAATTTTCTGTTGGAAATTTCTTCCCCATGCTCTGCAGTTTGCAGCCCACGTAGAAGTGGGGAACTTTTATTATAACTACCCAGTACTTCCTTCCATCATAGTAGACAGTTGGCACAGTGCAATCAGAATGAAGTGTTCGCTAGGCATCTGCCAAACCCACACTTGTCCATCGGATTTCTAGATTGTGGAGCGAGATTCATCACTCCAAAGCATTTGCTTCCACTGTTCCACAGTGCAATAGCAATGAGCTTTGTACCATTGCGACAGTTGCTTGGCATTGATGGTGATGATCGGCTTGTGAATAGCCACATGTCTGTGGACACCATATTTCTTAGCACTTGACGATCATTCCTGCTGCTAGCGACGACAACCACGGGATTGTTGCCACTGGGGATGTGCGATGTTCCTTCACGATCCAAGTGGCGATCAACGTATTATTGCTTTTCCAAAGATTGCTAATAATATTGACTACAGTTGTTTACATTATTATTATTATTTGCCTTTGAAATATATATTAACCAATTTTGAATCTTAATTAACTAACTTAAAAAATACTGATGCTGATTAATAATAATTTGCTTTTAGCATCATGCCTAAAATGGTACCTGCTGGATACAGTATGATGGCAAGTAAAAAAGAACCGAGACTATCTCCATCTTCATCATCAAGTTCTTGTTCAGGTAAAACATTTTCTTAGATACTATAGACACTGAACGACCAATTTATTAGACACCCCCCGCTGATAGCGTGCTACGCCTCTTTTAGCGGCGAGAACTGCCTGGATACATGCTGGCATGGATTCAACAAGGTGTTGAAATCGTTGCGGAGGATTAGCAGCCCAGGCTGACATCACAGCGTCCCGTAATTGGTGCAGGTTGGACAGTAGTGTGGGAAGGCGTCGGATGGTTCTCTCCACTTCATCCCATAAATGCTCGATCGGGTTGAGATCGGGCTACCGAGCTGGCCACTGAAGCAGGTGGAAGTCTGCGTCATGTTCCTTGAACCAGTCCAAGACCATTTGAGCATGGTGACAGGGAGCATTGTCCTTCTGAAACTGTCCGTCACCACCAGGGAACACAGTCATCATGAACGGGTGCACCTGATCAGCAACAGTGTTCAGGTAGTGTGTTGTATTCAGGGATGTGTCTACAGATACCAGAGGACCCAGTGTGTCCCAAGAGAAGACATCCCAGAACAGCACTCCTTTTCCACCCACCTGTACGGTTGTCTGCTGACAGGATGGGTCCATGGGCTTGTGCCGTCTGCACCAGATGTCCAGTCTGCCGTCTGCTTGATGAAGTAGGCACTGCGATTCGTCGGACCAGGCGACCTTCTTCCACTCATCCAGTGGCGATGCCTGTGTGCCTATAGCAGGCCCGCTTTCCTATTTTGCGGTGACAGCAACGGTACCCGTACTGGCTGCCTGTTGTTAAACCCAGCTCGGTGCAAGATGCGCCACAGTGTGTGCTCTGAAATGGGTTGGGATGCTCCCTCATTGAACTACACTGCAATTTGTTGGGCTGTTCCCGTCCTGTTGCTGTGGACGATTCATGCCAGTCGCCGTTGGCCTCGTTCATCCACGGCCCTGTTTTGTCTGGAGTTTTATGTTGGAGGTTGTTTTTTGGCATAACTGCCATTCACGGAATACCCTTGACACTGTTGCAGATTAACGTACAAAATTCCAGTTCTCTTGAAGTATGTTGTAACGGGATTTTGCTGTATTAAATCATTTGTATGAAACTATATTTGTACATGTATATCATTTTTATATAGCGTATCTGCATTGCTTATTATAACATATTTCTAATTGTGTGAATGCCTCTTCTAGAAGTTACAATTTGTGCGGAGTGCACTACAACTGCTGCTGTTTGGAGATGTCGACAGTGTACTTTTAATTTGTGCAATCCGTGCTTTGTGAAGGTAATAAAATTACGAATTCTTAAAAGTAATTTTAAGAGATAAACATGATTACAGTCGAATAAATTTAAGAATCTTTTTCAGTATCATGGCACCAAAATATCCTCTTCAGAGGTTCGTGTTTTTGTTGATTTTATTTTTATGATATGCAGGGAAACGGCATGCGGAGTAGTGAATAATCACATTGGAAAAATAGTGTTCATTAATCTTTCATTTACAAATTTATAAAAATGAATTATGATGTTGTGACGGGTACCCCCCTCCCACCTATTGTTACCGCTACTATGATATACAACTATTGACTAGGGGGCACTTGTCGCTTTAATTTACCTATTAACAATTAGACATAAATAATAACAGCCATAAAATTAGTTCTCGTACCATGTGTCTACATAGCTGAAGGGGCCCCTCTTATCTAGCAAAACAAGAAACTCTTTAATGCGCATTAACTTATCACTAACTGTGTGCTCTTATAATTTCAAATTTCAAGTTGAAAAACCAGTAAAAACATGATTTCGAGTTGAATTTCATTCGTCGATTCTTCTACAGTTTCAAGTTTGAAAGACCACCGAAAACACGATTCAGAGTTGAATTTACCTTCTCGACTGATATGCGATACCGAATCACGTTTTTGATGGATCTTTCAACTCAAAACTGTAAACGAATCGACGAGTGGAATTCAACTCTGAATCACGTTTTCACTAAATTTTCAACTCGAAATTGCAGATGAGTCGACAAACTGAATTCCACACTGAATCTGTTAATAATCGTTCAAGAACAGATACTTGCATCGACTGGTGCTATTACTAGAGTTTGGAGAGCTACAATCATATTACTAGTGGCAAGGCACGCGGATTACAAATTCACTGCAGAGGGAACGTTTGCATAAGCTTTTTAAATGTAGTTCATTTTTTTTTTCCGATATCATACAGGGTGTTTCAAAATTATGTACAATAAATTTAGTGACATATTCTTCAGGTCAAAAGAAGACGAAAATGTTCTATAGCACTTTGTCTGGAAACGATTTATTTACGCGATACAGCCAACTAAACCCGTGGCTCCAAATTACAGGAATTGTTCAAAGTGCCCGCCACCAGCTCGCACGCACGCTTCGGCTCGTTCATGAGCGACCGTCTGATGTCATGGAAGAGTTCGTCGCCAGCATTACGAACGGTTTGGCATGCATTTTCAATTTGTTGTCGCAGATCCATAATGTTAGGAACTTCTGTGCTGTAGACGATCGTTTTCACATGACCCCACAGAAAAAAGTCCAAGGGATTAAGGTCGGGTGATCTTGCAGGCCAGGCTACCAGTCCACCTCGACCTATCCACCGATTCGTGTATGCAGCATTAAGGTGTGCTCGCACAACACGGCTGAAATGTGCTGGAGCGCCATCATGCATGAACCACATGTTAGATCTTATCAAAAGAGGAACATCTTCCAGTAATTCTGGCAATGCATTCTGCAGAAACAAAGATACGTTCGCTCAGTTAATCGTGGCGGCAACACATAAGGGCCAATTAAATTATTTCCGACAATTCCACACCAAATGTTCACGGAGAAACGCTCTCGATGCGCTCGAGCTCTGGTAACGTGCGGGTTAGCATCTGCCCAATGGTGCTGGTTGTGAGAATTTACGATTCCTGTCCGGGTGAAGGTTGCTTCGTCCGTGAAAAGTATCTGGCTGAGACAACTAGGGTCTGCAGCATGACGACGTTGTATCCATTGGCAAAATCGTTATCGGTGTGGATAGTCCGTTGGGTTCAGTGCCTGAACCAGTTGCAGGTGGTATGGATGCAAAAGCTGACTGTGAAGAATGCGCCAAACAGATGAGTGCGGAATGTGTATGATGGAAGAAATACGGCGGGTGCTTGTCTGGTTCATTGTGTATGATGTCAATTATCACATCCTCCTCATCCGGAGAATGTGCTACAGGCCGCCCTTGTCCTATTTGACGGCCAAAGGAACCACGCTCCCTCAAATGTCTGTCGACAGATACAAATGTTCGGTTATTTGACAAACGTCTATTCGGAAAGCATTCTTAGTAGAATCTTCTTGCTTCCACAGCATTTCCGTCCGCAAGACCATACATTAGGTGCATGTCAGTGTATTCTGCACTGGAATACGCGTACATGACTTTTTTTTACATAAATCGTAATGCATATGTCAAAGCATGCAAACGTTCTGAAATTGATATTCCTAGTGGATGTACAGTAGTGAAACTATAGTAATGGAAACAACCGTACACATCTAAAGTACGTTTAAATGGAACAAACCACTCAACCTAGTGTTGGGTCGAAACGCTGGAACTGCTAAAATATCGTCCGCTAACTACCGTGCTTCCCTACTGTATGATATTGGATTACTCGCAAACAAATCGTTTCCAGACAAAGTGCTATAGAACATTTTCGTCTTCTTTTGACCTGAAGAATGTGTCACTAAATTTATTGTACATAATTTTGAAACACCCTGCAAGGCAACATTAAAGTATATTAAGAGTAGTATAGAGAACTGTAATTTTCTGAATTAACTATTGTTCCCAAATTTGCATGTCATGCTTAATTTTTGAAGGAGAGTGTACTTCCTCATTAGTAGCATAAGCAGTTAGATCTCTTTGGGGATTTATTATTATTCAATTGCATTAATTCATCTTGCATAAAGTTATCATCAGGAAATGTTTAAAATATATATGTTCTCTTTATAATTATTTTTTGATTTACAAGCAAATATTTATGAATCGGTAATTTTATTGTCTTAAATTTTTTTTTGTTTGTTTTGTTTTATTTAAAGGTTCATAAGACTTCCAAACTTTTGAGCAAGCATGAAGCTATGCCTATGGTTCAGGAAAGGTAGGTTTTGTTCCCATTAGATTTGTCTTACTTTAAGGATGTTTGAGGAGGAGAATTTCTCAACCGGGGGTCTAGGCTGAACTCATCGACAAGCTGTCGATCTCGACAAAATCTAACCGTCGATAAGTGGCATATTACATATTTATACACAAGTTTGCACACGTAAGGCTAGATGATATACATTGATATACACAAGTTCACAAACATTTACACATAATTTTACACATTTATCCATGTATACACATAAATACAGTATCACCCGCTTATAGCGAAATTCAAGGGAACGGAGTTTCTTTTCGTTATATCCCGATTTTGTTATATCCGAACGTAATAAAAATGTACGTACAGTTATAGAATTAAAACTAAGCATAAAACTAGGCATAATCTTTGTTTTAGTCAATTTTATTCAGGATGAAAAAAATTCGATATGGTTTTCTGTTTCATAGTTTTTACATAACTTTTGTTTATAAATTTATGCAACTTAAAATAACTTTCAAAAATTTCGTTTGGTACATCACCGTAGATGGTTAAGTAATTTTTTACTTGATTCATTGGCGAGTCCATCTGCTTCGATGATGGTATGGGCGGTTCTGGTTCATCGTCACTTTCTTGGCTTTCCTCTCCGCCATCTTGGATTCTCTGGCTCTCTTCCACGATGGCATGCTTCTAAAATCTTTAACTTTAACTCTACAGATAGTTTCGCTTTGGTTTAGCCATGTTGAACTCGTTGAAAAATTTTGCCTGAATGACTTGACAAAATCAACCCAGCCCATAAATGCTCATGGGCCTTGCAGTTAACCATGGGATGGCACAATCATATGATTGGTTCAAGTGGTTCAAGTACAATCACGTGATCGTTCAACTAGCGTGGTGGCGGGAATGTTTAACCAACCAATCACAATAAAGAAAAATCGCAGTTAGGAAAAAATGTTACACGTGTCTACGCATTCGGTCTAGACCGACTTATAATAACAATTAGTGATATTTTCCGAATAAATTTCATCGATTTCCCTTCGCTGTAACCGGATTTCTTTCAAAAACATTTCTCAATCAAACGTGTAAAAACGCATAGAAAATAGACTGACGGGGTTGGGACTGAATTTTTTTTGCTATATGCGGGTGTTCGTTCTAACAGTGTTCGTTAGAAGTGGGTAATACTGTACATACATAAACACATTCCTGTAGACACAGTATATTATTATTTTCACAGTTCAAGTTTCGTAGCACAAGAGAGTGCTTCATGTATGTAAATATTTTTAAACAAGTTTTTGTTAATATTTTTAGAAAATGTGTATTCTTGAGCTATGTGTATTTAGCCTGCAGGCCAGAAACGAAGAAAAAAGATTTTAATAAGAAATCTGTTGCTAAATTCTGAAATAACGATCGTCAAGTGCATAGTCGACTGCTCTTTAATTGTAGACAAGAATGTGCATATCGACTGCTCTTAAGGCAGTTGTCGATGGTCAAAGTCTACACTAGAAAATCGATGGTGTAGAATCTGTACACTGTAGACTCTGTAGACACTATAGACAAGTCATGTTCATGCTAGCTCGAATCGACAAATGCGTCATTAACCACGTGACCATCGACACTTGTCGACAGTCGACTGCTTGTCGATGAGCTCAGCCTAGACCCCCAGATTAGCCATGAGATCAAAAGTAATGCAAATTCCTATAATGCGGTGAGTGAAGCCGAATGCTATCACAGAAGGCATATACAGTGGAGCCTCCCTATGATGAAATTCATGGGACCAGCAAAATCATTTTGCTAGATACCGTATTGGCTCGAATCTAAGCCGACCCTTAAATTTTCATGGTGTTTTGGAGGGAA
>JAHWFO010061750.1:0-19085 GCA_023313115.1 Rhysida immarginata | reverse complement strand
CACATGCAATCGGTAATCTAAAAACAGTTTTCTTATAAGCTTCAATAAAAGTAATACGCATTTCAGTGGGGAAAATTTTTTAATTTCTTACATAAAATATATTTCTGCATACATTTCCCCCAGCGCCGAATACATATTTCGTCGAGTTCTGCATGCACAGTTGCTCTTAGGCCTTTTCAATCTTGGCTGTTTAAACTTTAAAAGCTGCTTTCTCCCCCTCCGATGGAGGAGAAGATATACTCCACCGTGCTCTTGCTTATAATAATAATAATATATAATAATAAAATACTGGTGTGCTCAAGCGCTCTCGTGACAGTTCAACCCCGCGCGCGCGCTCGTGAAACTTTTTGATAGTCAGCCCCGAGCATTGAGATAAAAAATCCGATCAGTGAATAAGAGCAAGAGCATACCTTCATCTGTTCTTGATAAGAGTTAACTGCCACAGAAACTCGTCATGCTTTTAAACTTTCTGTTTTAAGCGGAATTATTTATTATTTATTTTCCTATATTATAATCTGGTGGGGATTTATTAGATTTCAATGCAAAAACGAGCATTAAAACGCTAAAATCTACATACGAGAAAAATGAAACTTTAAAGAAAATTCGAAACCTAAGAGAAAAAATTTTAAAAAATAAATACAATCTTTGCTTTTATCTTCAGCTCCTTTGCCCCTACCGTGTATCCAACTATAAGAAATTTTAATTAAAACGCACAAAAGAAATACGCCAACAGGCAACTTGTTCTCCTTAAAGACAAATTTCGTTTCCCGTTTTCACTATGTTAGTGTGTGTGCGCGCCAATCATAAGCTGGCTGCGGGAGTTGGCCATTGTGGAGTGGGAGCGAAGCGAGTGCGCGTCGCTGTCACCTAAAAGGGAAGATTTATCCAAAAAAAACGTGTTTCCTGACGTGTTTTGTGTCTTCAGATTCATTATAAAACTATAAACTCATTCGGAACATACTTCGAGATGGGATACACTTTCACTGTCGGCCATTCTTGCAAAGCGAAAATGAACAGACGCGTTTGAATGTGATCAGATTTGAAAGTTGATAATGTTGGTCGTGTAGTGAACGATAAGGGTGGGAAGTTTTTAGATGCAGTGCTCACGTTATTCGATGAACATGGGCAGACTGGCAGTCTAAATCGTACCGGGCAGGTACCGGGAAAAATCTGCGAAAGCGGCCCTCAATCACGAGAAAGTAAATGCATCCGTCTGGCCCATCGGGATTCAATCGGGGGTGACCCGGTGATTCAATCCGCCGCTGTCGATGAACGCTCAAGCTCGATCGCTATCCGAGTGAATTTTTAATTAATAGGATGTGAACTCATCGATAAATTCATCAATAAATATGAATCAAGAAGGAATACATTGTCACTACTCATTTTATACCATTGAGAGAACGATATGAAATAGGCCTAAAATCATGTGTAGAATCTTTTTTTGTAAAATTTCCAGCAGTGGCGCCGTGGAATTTCCCAGTGGTCTCTCCATAAAAACTTATTTTTTTTTTTTTTTTCCAATTGAAAAATGGAAGGGAAAACTGTGCGACCCGGATTCGAACCAGGAACCTCGACTATCATGGCCGATGCCTCTACCAATTGGGCTATCGCAGACACCACGGACAGCCAAGCTGTCTCAAGGTGTCTTATACCCTGTTTCCATGGACTGAGAATTCGGGAAACTCGATTTGACAAACTAGATTTGCGGATCTAGTTTTAGGATTCCAGCCTAGTTCCACGAACTGAGTTTCTATCGCTTTTATTCGATTGCATTGTGGGATTGTTTGAAGTGAGGTATGCGATGTATTGTGGGACTGTCAACAAATATGAATGCCCAACAAAGGCGTAGAATTTTGTACGTGTCTCTACTTAAGCGTTTAAAATATCTACTGCTTACAAATCAACAAATTAGCTTTATTATCAGCATCATAATTTACATATTTTGTGTAGAATTGCAAAACCAATCACAGCTCGGCCATTTTGCAAAGTGCAACTGCGAGTGCGAGCTGCGACGCGAAACTAGTTTCGTAGCTGAAACGAGTTCTCAGAACAAGTTTGAACGAAACGAGTTTCAAACGAATTTCAAACGCGGTTGGTGAAACGAGTTTCGGTTCCACGGCATTACGGATCTAGTTTCGCGAACTGAACCGAAAAAAACTCTGTTCGTGGAAACGGGGCTTTAAAGATCTGTGGGCCAGGTTCCTGTCTCCCATTGGGCTTTCAATCGTGACAACTTGGTTGCCTTTAAGACACCTTGAGACAGCTTGGCTGTCCGTGGTGTCTGCGATAGCCCAATTGGTAGAGGCATCGGCCATGATAGTCAAGGTTCCTGGTTCGAATCCGGGTCGCAGAATTTATTTTATTTTATTTTTTTTTTCCTTCCATTTTTCAATTGAAAAATCATTACCTATGCTTGGAGACGCATCTCTAGTTAATAATTATTATTATTTTTTTATATAAAAACTTGTAAATAGTCCATTAGGCGGAAGGATATGACGATTGTAGTGCTGCCAACCACTCATTGCTACGACAGTCCATTGCCGCATAATTTAGAAAGTTTGGTTATTTTTTGAACAGACCTTGTAATTAGTAATGTGATATTAAATAATAATTATTATTATTTAGAGGTATGGCGTGAAAAAAATCCACCTAAGACCCTTCTTACAATTATAATAATGTGACATTAGACATTAATTATTTTTATGTACAGGGGATGGACAGAGTAATAGGAATGCCTTTTAATTTGGACATTTTGTCGAATATCCAGAAAAATACATACGGATAATCCTGAAACTTCAGGGGTGTAAAGAGTATGTTACACCTCGTTTATTTCAGCGAAAGTTGTCCCGAAGGAAATTGGGGACTAGTAACAAATTGAACCAAAAAAAATAATGTTTGGGATCACCTGTAAAAAGTAATGTTTGAAATGTTAGCAAGCTGTAGCATATGATTAGGAGGCTCCTTTTACTTGTGTGTTCATTTGTATGAGAATATCATGTATATTCATGGAGATATAAAGGTTTCTTTAAAAAAATAGAAATTTTTTTGTAAGTTTTTTGTTTTTAACATGCAGAGTTTTCAACCCAATGCAATGTCATTTTCAGGAAACTTGACAAACTACAGTAGAGACAACACCCTGCAATCAGAATATTAAAATATTAATACAGTAATTTTTGGGATATAATACGCACCCCCTTCCTCACTTTGACCCTCCTTCCCCGACCCCTCTAAAATATATATGTATATTTTTTAAATCGTATCTTCATTGCGTTTATTATCAGAATATTAAATAATATTTACATTTTATAATAAGTAGTATTAATTTTTTATAACTTTTATTTATTTATTTTTCTTCTCCTGCGTATTATACCTTGAAAATTACGGTATTTGATGAAATATGAGGATTTTTACTAAATAATGTTTATCTGCGCATGCACAAGCGTTACCAAAAAGTTTTTTGCAACTTTCATAAAAAGCCCAAGCAAATATCATGAAAATTTGGAAAGATTTCGCCAATAGAATGAGTTGAATTTCAGTTGCTCTCAAAATTAAACAAAACTATAAGGGGCTTTCTCCAAATTTTTATTTTTTTTTTACCAAACACCGGTATCAACTTCTTCTCCTTAAGCTAATATGAACTCAATATGAGGTCAATATGCCTTCATTCCAGCATATATGGTTAAGATCCTGAAATCATTGAAGAGAATGTAGCACTTGAAGTCTGTCACTATCATGTTTCTCTAACTATTGTGACATATTCTACGGTATGGAGCGTTATCCTTCTGGAAGGAGGTTTATCTATCAGAAAAGACAATCCACATCCACAGCTCTTGCCTAATCAGCAGTGATGTCGAGGTGGGCATTTACAGCTTTTTGCAATCGATAAAATGTAGTTTTCAATTGAAAAAATAATCTTTTCAAATGAAAAAATGTGGTTTTCAAAATAGAAAATAAATAGAAAAAAAATTCATAAAATATAAGTCAAAGAAACAAAATAATTTACATAATAAAATAAAGAAAGCGTCCCAGTTAGCCCTAAAGTTCTAGATTAGGAGCTTTAGTTAGCCTCACTCTCCCTTACCCTCTAGTGGCAATTATTTGTATTACATAAACTGTGACGAAATTAAGCAGACGACAGACAAGATGAGCTCAGCGAACGTGTATAACTCTAATATAGGCTAAAATACATACTGTAAAAAGATTTCCACAATTTACATACACGTAAAACATTAAATTTTTTAATTCCATATTTTTATTATATTTTATGAATTTTTTTTCTATTTATTTTCTAATTTGAAAACTGCATTTTCTATTTTGAAAACCACGTTTTTTCATTTGAAAAGATTATTTTTTCAATTGAAAACTACATTTTATCGATTGCAAAAAGCTGTAATAATTGCTCTGCAATATTAGTGGACCAATTATCTTCATCCTGTTAACACCATGTTGTTGCATAGATTCTCCTGTTAACTTTCATCAATTGAAATCTAGCGAGAGAAATGTGCGTGAATCATTTTCGTCACACAAGCAACTATATGTTGATGAATATTTTAGTTTTGTTGCAGTATCCTTTGCCTCGTTATTTATTGACCATTCCTTGCAAAATCAACAGTCTTGTGAAGTTGCTTAGATCTTTTGTCCTTGCCATTTTACAGGAGTCTAACATTAGATCCATGGCACTTCCCTCCAAGAACCTTGTTTTCATATTACAATAACTAGACATCACAATTGTTTGGCTTTTTGACCAAGTACATGTGCGATCATCATTGATGGTCCTTATAATATGCAAGATCTGTTGGAATTGTACACCACAAGCACACAATATGAGTTATCAATTGAATCAGATGTTCTTTTCCATTTTGTTTCTAAAAGTTCATGTATGAGCTTTAATTTTATGTTAATCATTTCGTATTCCATATTTTTCAATCTGGCATTTAACAGATTTCAAATTTCGAAAAGATGAAGTGTTTAAAAGGATTAAATTGCCAACCCTTGTAAATTTGGTAAGTATTAATGAGCTTTGATTTGAAATTTTTATTCAGTTATTTATAAATGTTATCGATTATTTTTTTTTATTTTTTTATTTTTTTATTTTTTTTTATTTTTTATTTTATATTATCTAGATGCTAGAAGTTTCAAAACTTAAACAAAAACAATCACTCATTCAAGAAAATAATGAAGGTAAGTTTTTTTAATTTATATTTTATTCTAGACTAGTTTTGGGTTGTCTTAAAGCATCATTTATCTTAATTATTGAGATATTTTAATTGTACTTTTATAATATTGAATAAATATTTGACAATGTTAAAATTGTATGAATTCAATTTTTTTTAAATTTACCCCGTTTAATTGTAATTTTATGCATGTATCAGGTCGTTGCATATCAAATGTCGGATTGCAGAGGTCATCTTTAATGGCCCTCTAGAAAGGACACTTTCACACGTGTTATTCAAAATAACCCCCATTGCAATCCAAACTTTGTTGCCAACGATTTGGCAGCTCTCAGGCCCTCTCCAATAGAATCCATGGTCACGGGACTCAATAAAATCCCGGAATGCGTTTTCGACATCTGCATGGGTTAGGAATGTTTTCCTCCGGAGAAAATTGTCCAGGCTCTGGAAAAGATGGTAGTCGGTAAGGGGGAGGTCTGGAGATTACGGTGGGTGTGGAAGCACCTCGTAGCCCAGAGCCTGTAGCGCCTGTACGGTTGTTCGTGCAACGTGTGGACGTGCGTTGTCATGCAACAGAAAGACGCCTTTGCGATGCAAAAGTGCAAGTTGTTGCTGACACAATTTTGTGTGCATACGATGCAGTTCATGACAGTAGGTCGCAGCGGTGATCGTCTCTCCCTTCTACAGGAAGCTTTAATGCACTGCATCACGGATGTTCCACCACACTAACCATGAGCTTCCTGGCGTGCAACGGGGGTTTAGGGAACTGTCTGTGCTGTTTATCAGCATCCAGTTTATCAGCCACTGTGCTGACCATTTCCTATGGTCACATAGGAGCCACTTCTCGTCGCAGGTGACAGTGCGATCAAGAATCCCTGCTTCTTCGTGGCGCAAAAGCAATTCCATACACACCTCTGACCGATGCTGTTTTTGGTTTTCCATAAGTTCACGTGGGACCCATTTGTCCTGCTTTTTCACCTTGCCGATGGTCCTAAGGTGTCTACTGACAGTCGACGCTGATACAGCATGATCCCCTGCAAGGTCCCGAACAGTTTTTGACGGGTCCTCTTCCATAGGTCGCTTCAGATCAGCTTTATTCAACATGTTGGGTGGTCTGCCACGTGGCTGGTTTGCTACGTTCGTTTATGGTGCCTACACCGAATACCTTATTGATGTTTCGAGAGGCGTTGAATGCAGTGTGATTCAACCTGAACTCGTGATGCATTATCACACGTAATTTGTATGAAGTCACGACTATCTTCGCTTGGGTTCAAACGCTGTTAAATATCATCGCAGACATGCAAATTTCAGTCAGCCGGTCGCTGATAGGTTTATCTCTGGGAATGTACCATTTATTTATGGGCACTTGGTACTAAACGTGGAAATCGTGCTGAAGCGCAGAACCCACCTCGAAATCTGACATTTGATATGCAATGACTTGATAATTTAATTAACGAATTCAGTTGTTCTCGTTGGAGATATCCATTGGATGTTAATTTCTCTGGAAATAGTAGCTACTAACTGAATACCATATTTTTTTGGACTATAATATGCACCCCCCCCCCCTCCATTTTTTTTTTTTTGAATTGGCTATCCAATTTTACCCAGTATGTAACTGAACATTTGTGATCTAAGCATATTGATCTCCACTATAGTTTTGTGCAAGAGGAATTGGAAAAATGGAAATTTCGTTTTAGGTCCAGTTGCTTTTATTATAGGAATATTAGATAATATTTATATTTTAAATTATTTAATAATAATTTTTTAAGCTTTTATTTTTCCTGTATATTTCGAAAATTGTGGTATTTCTAATACACTGCTAGGAGCCAAGATATCACCGCCCGTGATATCGCAACTTTGCCTTCCCACAAAGGATGGCGCCACCTTAAGTAGTGCTATGTTTAAATGAGAATAACACAATCATTTCATCTTTAATATATTTTAATGGAATACTAATTTAAGCAATAAAATTCGCTCATTAATACACATGTAACTTTGTACTATATGTCATACATGTATCTTTTAAAATACAGAAATAGAAGAAAGAAAAAAAACTACGAATCATAATTTATGATGAATTTTGAACAAAAGAATCCATTGTTAATTGATTTGTTGATTCTCTTTTTTTCTTTTGGGCAATTTCTAAATGTAATGTGTGTATCTTGTCGACGTTTTCAGTCTCGATCCATTCTAATGCTGTTTGCAATCCAGAGATTAAGGCAAAATGCCTGTACATATATGTGCAAAGGAAAAAAACCTGTATCAAAGTAGTTCTACTGTATCTCACGAAAGCAGAAGACAACTGAAAGATCGTTGTAAATTGATTGCCTCAAAAGGCGCTCGTCCAAAGAGCCAATGAGAACATTTTTACATAGCTCAGTCTTCCCAGAGCCAATGATTAACATTGTTGGATGACTTGCCTTCCTCATGTACGTACAGGAGATTATATTGCGGAATAAGAGTAGTCCGGGTTTAAAAGCTATTTTCTCCCTCCCACTGAAAAGTGACAAAAAAAAAGGATCTGACTACCATTGACCATGTGACTTAGTAGATTTCACAATCATCCTTTATCCCCTACCTTTTTGGCTAATATAAAATTAATAGCTGCAAATTATAAAGCCACTTGGCATTATTGTAAAAAATAATAAATAAATAAATAATAATGGTGATGCAACGAAACAAAAAATTTTATCTCAACCTTGTGGTGATTACAATAACACCGGTATGCATTAAATAAATAATGGTTAAAACTTAACAGAAAAAATTAAACAATGTATGCCTGATCAAAAATATCAAAGCCAGGTTGTTTAACATACAATAATCCACCATTCTTCTGAATAACTTTGAATACACGATTTGGCATTGATTTTACAAGTGACTGTAAATAATGTATTTTACGTCAATATTTTCCCAGCTTTATATGATTTCAGCCCTCATTTCTTTAGTTGATGTAAATTGCTGTCCATTTGCATAAACAGCTCTTGCTAAGCAGCCCCAAACATTTATTTTAGGAAGAGCAATCTCTCAACCAAAAAATTAATCAAGTAAAATTAGAAATAATTGACAGGTTTATTAAAAACAGGTTTATTATACAGGGTGTATATTATCTCCTTCAAAAAAACTACTCTACGATGTAGACAAAATTCAGGTGATTAAAGTGATATAAGACACTTGGGGTCGCAAATCGCAAGCAATGCCATAAATTGAACCTCAAACTAAGCTGAATCGCGTGGCGCTGCGTAGCACGAGCCAAATTTGGGTGACTGTGTTCGCGTGGCGCGGCCTGGCTGGTTCCCCCGCTCCCCACTACCTCATCCTGAAGATGTACTCCAACGTGATGTACTCTGCTCTCGTGCTGGAGTCAGTAGCACGAGCAGTACCAACCTTGTTTAATACCGATAGCATTTATCATGTTTTTCATCAAAAAGTATCGAGGAAATGAACAAATACTGGTAGTTCAATTAGCTTTTGGCGTACTGTCATTTTGTTATGTCTGTGTTTTATTTTTTTTAATTTTTCTATTACAGTAAACCTCAGTGCAACTTAATTTTGAATGATGTTTAATGCTGTGTCGTAGGTAAACATAACCCAAGAAAAGTAAATTTTCTCAAATTGTAAATAACAAAAAAAAAAACAAACTGTAAAGTCATTTTTTTGTTTACAAACAAGAAAACAAAGTGAAAAATAATGTAGCTGAGCAAATTTGGCTCGTGCTACGCAGTGCCACACCATTCAGCTTAGTTTGAGGTTCAATTTACGGTGTTGCTTGCAATTTGCGACCCCATACGTCTTATATCATTTTAATCGCCTGAGTTTCATCTACATTGTAGTGTAGTTTTTTTGAAGGAGATAATTTACACCCTGTATAATAATTTTTAATAAACTGCTATTCTTAATTCATGCTCCAAATGAGGTTTAAATTCCTAAGAAAATGTCCGATTTATACTTTTTCAAGACAAGCAGTCATTTTGTTGTTATTTTCCAAAATCAATGCTGCAACTGTTCATATTGTCAAGAAGGCAATTGTTAGTTGTTAAAACAGCTTCTCAGGATGTTTTTTTTCTTGCATCAAGAAATTATAGATGGATACTTACGCAATGCATCTATACTTACATACTTAATTTTTAATTTTTTTTTTTTTATACAATGAAGATAATCAGGATTCAATAACTATTGAAAGGACTGATGATGAAAGGAAAAAAGATAATGTTTCTCCACGTTCAGGATTACATAGGTAAGTCTTTGAAATTCCCAAATCATTGTTTATTTTATGCATTATGATCTCATGTTCTGAAGTAATAGTCATTATTCAAAACCCTAAAAGCTTGATTAATATGCCATCTATAAAAAAAAACAAAAAAAACTTGCTTACGAGAAACAAAATATTTGGTGATCTTTATTGGAGAAAAAAACAAATTGTAAATATCAAATGAAATTTTAAGCTAAATTACGTATTTTAAATAAGTTTAAAATAGTAACTTTTCTATCGAAAAATAGAAGGAAAAATTCTGCAACCTGGATTCGAACCAGGAACCTCGACTATCGTGGTCGACGCCTCTACCAATTGGGCTATCACAAGGTGTCTTAAAGACAACCAAGTTGTCAAGATTGAAAGCCATATGGGAGGCAGGCACCTGGCTCACAGATCGAGAATTTCTCCTGTCCAACAATCAGAAAGTTTGATGAATTCACAGATAAATAATTGAATATACGGGGTGATTCAAATCGTGTGTAAAACAATTTAAGGGGTATTATAAAGGTAAAGGTAAACACAAAAAGTCCTATTAACATGGGTCCAATTTTTATTTCTTTTCAAGTTAATAAGAAATGTTCAAAGTGGCCTCCTTGAGCCTGAATGCAGACACTGCATCGTCGAATAAGTGAATCGTATACGTTTGTCATTACCTCAGGATCATGTATAATTTCGTCAGCCGATGCTATTATTCTGGCCACTAATTGTGCCCATGTGTCTATCTGGACACTGTACACCATTTGTTTCAAATGTCCCAGTGGATTAAGATCCGGCGAGCGAGGTGGCCATGCTATGGGCCCATTGCACCCAATCCATTTGTTAGCAAAGTGCATGTTAAGCCATTCAGTAGCAACTCTACCAAAATGAGGAGGGGCCCCATCGTGTTGGAACCACATCTGTTGACAGATTGCAAGAGGTGTATCTTCTAAGAGCTCGTGCAGTCTGTTTTCCAGGAAATCGGCATATCTCTGAACATGGAGAAGTTAAACCTAAGTTTGGAATTGCTAGGCAACAGGACAGAACTGACGTCACTACTTACCAGCTCTATTGCTACGACGATGCAATGTCTGCATTCAGGCTCAAGGAGGCCACTTTGAATATTTCTTGTAACTTGAAATAAAAATTGGAGCCATGTTAATAGGACTTTTTGTGTTTTCCTTGACCTCTATAATACCCCCTTAAATTGTTTTACACACGATTTGAATCACCCGGTATACAGGAGATGACCTCTAAACATGATGTAATAATTTTTCTATTGAAAAATGGAAGAAGGAATTCTGCGACCTGGATTCGCCCCTTTTGTTTGGTAGCCCAATTGGTAGAGGCGTCGACCATGATAGTAGTTTCCTGGTTCAAATCTAGGTTGCAGAATTTTTCTATCAGTATATATTTAATTATTTATAGGTTTAAAATAGTTGTTGTAAATAATAAAGAAATTTTAAGTTAAATACTTGATTCTAAGTGAATGTTGGTTTAAGTAACTTATTGTTTGAATTAAATTCTTTTTTTGAATTATTAAGTTGGGTTTTTATATTAATTTGAATCAATTTTATATGCTTCAACGTTAAAATTTTAAATTAAAAAAAAATTTCTACTAACGGTATAAAATTTTGAGAGAATATATTTATTTATAAAAAAAAATCATACACTGATGCCCGAGAAGGCCCGTATGATTAACTATAACTACCAAGTTAGGCCAAGCAGGCATCAGAATAATTCACGAGAGCAATACAATGAGTGTGTTAGTAATAACAAAGGTATGTCAATCAATTACTGATTAAACAAAATCTTGTAAACATTCCAAGGAGGAGCTTTAGCAGTGAAGCAGAAATACATTTATACATTCATTAACAAGAAATTAATCCCACCTTGTAAAGCAAGTAGCAGATCCTGGTCTGTGAGTCGCCACTCCATGCTCGTATGCTTGCTTTTAGGAAATTGGTGATGAATCCATGTCTCGTCGGTGGTCACAACACTCCTTAGGAAGCTGTCAGCTTCCCTGTCCTATTGCTGCAGCAGTATGGAACAGATTTCCACCCGGTTGGTTTTGTGATCGTCTGAGATTTGCTTAGGGACCCATCTGGCATAGATCTTGTTGAATTTCAGCTTAATGCAGATGATGGTCTCCACACTTCCAGTGCTGATGTTCAGTATTGAAGCCAATTCTCAGACATGAATCCACGTCTTGTCCCTTATCAGGTCATTAGTTCGTGCGATGATGCTATAATTGATGGCAGTTGGTGGCTTTGCCTTAAGAGGTTCGTTGCTCGTCGATTCTCTCCCTCCTTCAAAGTTTTGGCACCAAGCAAAGATGGATGATCGAGACAAACATGACTTGGTGAACTGTCTTTGAAGTCTCTGATGAATTTCAGATGCTTTCATACCTTCGTTGTGGAACTTTATTATTTGTTGTTCCACTTTGGTTGACACATCGCTGTCTGCCATTTGGTTTATACAACACATCCAGATGAGTGGTGTTGCATTTGCATGACAGGTAGCAGTTGCCATTCCAATAATGAAAGTTTAGATTTTTACAACAGTGAAATTTACAAAAAATAAAGTCCACATCAAATTTGAACGCCCCTCGTACTTACAGTAGATGTAAGACTATTATCATAGGAGATGGATGGAGAATGATGGACATTTGGTGAACTTGGTCTTAATGATATTAAGAACTAGTGAATTCTCGAGATTCCATGATCTAAGTGTTGAAAGGGCTACGTTAATAGAGGATATGTTTTAATTTGATAAGAGTAGTGAGATGTCGTCAGCATTTAAAATAATTCAGAGAACGTTAAGGATGGATGGTAAGTCGTTAATAAAAAGGTTGAATAGCAAGGGACTTAAAAAAAGCACAAAAACTTTTAGCTATTTATAACATGAAGCCTGACAGCTGTTCGCTATTGATAGCAATTATAGTTTACAGATCAGATCTTGGGCCTTGACTTATTTTTCTGTGCATTCAGGAGACTAATGGCCATATCACTAACAACTTTATCAACTCGAGTCTTCTTTCAGTCAAGAAGTTTTTTAGTGATATGGCCCTAAGTCATCACTTAGACAAATCATGGTCTGCATTGGTGGGTTCATGGAGAAGAGAGGGATGGGTTTCTTTCTGAGTTTTTTCCTTTGTGGTATATTTTCCTTGTTTTTCTGTTGTTTTGAAGGTTTTTTATTTAATCGTTTATTTTTCGCATGTATGGATTTATTACAGCCAATTTATACATTAACCCGTATCGTAATTTTAGGTATATAATAAGCACCCGTTTATAATACACATCTAAGTTTTTATCCTTTTCTTGAAAAATTTTCCCGTATATAAATACGCATCTGTGTATTGTATGCAATTTATGTATCTAAGATAGTGATTCAGCAACAGAAAGTGTGCCGCCATATTTGTTCAAACGCCCGGTCATCTGATTTTTAAACTCTTTAGACTTTTTGTATTTCCATAAAATGAAAAAATGGGAAGTATTTAAAATAAATGATCATTTAATACAATTTATTCATTACATTTTAAAATTACATTATATCAGAAATAAATTTATTTAAAACCCTTAAAAATCGGAATTGTCTGTGTCTGAGCAAAATTCCATTTCAGTAAGCAGTTCTTTGTTAGGCCTAATCACCATTTCTTCCTCTTCCTCGTCTTCAATTCTCATTATTGAATCATCCACAGGAGGGGTAATTCCTGCTTTCACAAAAACATTTCACATGGTATTTTCTTGCATTCTCTGCCATATAAAATATATCCATAAGAGAGATAATTCAAATGTTTTGTCTCGACATCTTTATAAATATTGGTTAGTAGCAAACACCGGTAAAAGTAAAGCTCTAGATTACTAAAGTGCGGCAATCCGCCATTTTTGGCCCAGTTGGCCCAATCAATTTATTGCGCCAGCTCTAAAATTCGGATGAAATGAATTTTATTTTCAAAATTTCCCATTATTATAATCTGAAAATATAACTGGCAATCAATAAAATTTAAAATGAATAAATGTCTGGGCCAAAGATGGCTGGGAAAAACCTCACGTGACCTCAATCCAACCAATCGACAAGTAGTATTATCTGCTAGCATTGGGGAAGGTAATTGCTGTACTTTAATAATCCAGAGCTTTAGGTAAAAGTGCATAATAGTGCTCCCTAACTTCTATGATATCATTAAGACTGTTTGCATTTGTTACTGTGTTAGCTCTAAGGCATGTCTCATAGGCCACCCATATTTTCCCTTGTCTGCAAGAAACAAAATAAAATAATTAAATCATTGTCACTGTATCAGATTCTCACAACTATTATTTATTGTTTCCAAAGAAAATAATGAAAAACAAACAACAACAATAATAAGAATTTATAAAAATAGAAATTAAGCTGTCCCATAAGTATTTGCCTTATTTGTCTTTGCCTTATTTTTTGAACATTATTATTACAGTGTTCACGCAGAATAACAGTCGCTAAAACACTGTGCTGACAGACATTTCAGCTTGGCAGCCATCTTGCAAAGCTGTTGGAAAAACCTGGGATCTTACTGCTAAGAGAAACCCAATTCCCAGTTTTTCTTAACAGTGATTCAAAATGTTAAGCTTTGCCTATTAAACTTTTAAATTTGTCTTAGTTTATTATCTAATTATTAAGGTATATGCAATTTTAAGAAAACTGAGAAAAAAGTAAATAAATGATGCTGTAATGTATATTAAATATTAGATACAACTTCATTTGAAATCCCCCCCCCCCCACCCAATCATATTTTCCTTGGTTTTATTAACGAAAAACGGAATTTAATATGCAGTAATGGTTTTTTAACTTTCATTTTGCATAATACAAGCCAAAAAAATATGGTTTTTTATAAATAAATTGTGACGTGCAAGTGCACATCACTACATATTAGGTCGTCTTAAGCCCTAATGTGTGTTTTATTTTTTCATGTCTCATTATCCTTTTATTACTTTTGTGTTAAGTTTTACTTTAGATTTAAGAATTTAGCCCTTTCTCTGCTGCTTAACGACTTGCTATCGGTCATTGCTTGTTTTTCTTTGCTTATCTGTTAATCTTCTATTTTCCATGGAAACACGATTTCGTTTCTTGTGAGCGTCCAACGCCGAAATCGTCTAATGCCGAGCAATCGGTGAGGGGGGGGGGGGGGAGAGGCTATTATTTTGTTTCATTGCCAACGTGCGTTTTGTTTTAACAATCTTTTTGAATTGAAGAAAACTGATTGGCTGACAAATTAAAAAAAAATTTTTTTTGGTGGCTTCTAAAAAGTGCGCCAAAAAGAAAGAGGTTGTGAGGGGTGAGCTCGTGAAATGGATGCAGCATGCAGTGCTCCTCATTAGTGCTCATAAAAATCAACGTAGTGCTTCATACATGGAGATTTGTGAATGAATCATTTGCTCGTATGAAGGATAAGAGGCCTTACAAACAGTGTGAGAAAGTGAATGCATAGGAAAAGTGTTATTCTTCAATTAGAGGCATAAACGACATCAATGGTGTATATCAACTGCTCAGTGAGCGAGACGCATGCTGCTCAGCATCGAAGAAATTAACTATTGATGAGTAAAAAAAAAAATTTTTTGATTACCCCCCCCCCCCCCCCACAAAATAAATAAAGCAATGGTTGTTATTGCTTGCAAACAAATGAATCCAAGCTTTGGGAAGAAGAATGGGAAAGAGTGTGGTTTCAAAAAACGCAACCTGAAAGACATAATCGATGAGCATACATGACATCGTGAGCAGAAATAGGTTGAAATGGGGGCCCAAGATCCAATCTGCAGATTATAGCTGTGGATAACTATAGGCTGTACCGCTGGATTCATACCACTGAGTCAATTTTGATCATCATTAATTGTTCGTTATTTTCATTCATCATACATCTTTAATAGTTGTTTGATTATATTACTTGCCATATCATAAGATTAAAATATTCTCGTGGTATCATAGCGATATAATTAGAATACCTACCACTACACCAATATTAATCACCTTTAAAGTTATTAATTACAGTCTGTCCAAAAAGTTTATAATATTGAAATAATTTAGACGTGCTCTCGTTTAAACAAAATAATTATAAATAAACTAACTGCTCAAAATTGGATTTTATTAGCTTTATACAGTAGAAACAGTTTCATACATAGTAATACTTGTAAAATGAAATGTGTCCAGAAAATTAATATATGAAATTAATATTTTGTTACATCGCCTCGAAGTTTTAATAATAATCTTTTTGGCATACTTTCAACTTTCGACACAATTCTACACTAACATTTTTCCACACGTTTTTTTTTTTTTTTTGTCATCAATTAACTGCTCTTTGTCGTAGGTCACATTTTTTCGATTTGAATTTTCATTAACTGGCACAGATTTTCAATTGAATTCATTAACTGCTTTGTAATCTTCATCTTCAAATTGATCTTCCAAAACAACTGCATTGACGTTTCATTAATGATGCAAAGTTTTCTCACACTTTTATGAGAAAAGCAATTCCAGATCACGAGTTTCTCGGATACTTTACCGTTCGCTGCAGCAGCTGGGGTATGTTGGTTTCTGTATTTTGTTTCCACGCGGTTCTTCCACCAGACAAAGATGGCAATAATTGTCTCATCAGTGAAAATTAATTTTTTCCAATCGTCCATTGAAAATTGGATGTATTTTTTGCCCATTCCATTCAATTTTGCTTGTGTAGCTTTGTCAAAAATTGTTGTTGTTTTTTTTTTTTTTTTTTTACGGTGAACTGATTGGAATCCCAGGTTTTTTAAGTAATTATGGATGGTTGTCTTGCAAATATTTTTTTCCGTAACATGAGAAAAGCCATGAATAGAAGATTGCCTGCTTTTTGTTACCAGTAGTTTTAAAGTGTTCATGTCTCTTTTGCTAGCTTTTTTTGGGCCTTCCATTACGAGGTTTTACTTCTGCTGAATCACGTTGTTTAAATCTTCTGATAACATTAGACAGAGCTCCTTGACAACATGACATTTTATGAGCAATTTGGGTTTGTGTCATTCCAGCTTCATAATAAAAGTTAAGGATAAAAAAAAAAAAAAAAAAAATTAAAAACACACTTTAACGCCATCTATTGGTAAAATCTTCATATAAAAAATTAAATTAATTAATTGCCACTAATTGATCAATTATTTAGTAGATTTTTTAATTGATTCATGTAATGTCATCAAGAGTAAGTAAGTGTGCAAAATTTCAAGTCAATCTGTTAATAGGAAGTAACTTTAATATCGATTACAAAATCCACCCAAACAAATAGAATAAAGTGTTTTAAAAAGCTTAATTGACAACTCTACGGTCACATACAACTTTAATTAAATCGAAAGACTAACCTATTAATAACATCATAGCATATTTAATTTTTTAAAATTTGAATCCTAAATGTGTGAAAAACGAAAATTCCGAGCGCGATTTGAAATCAGGAGGCATCCATCTTGGGTGGAGGCGTGACGTAGTGCGAGGATTGTGCCCTGCAAACTTTGCAGTGAAGCTTTAACATTCACTATAGATCTAAATTCATTCAATACTGCATGAATGTCTGAACATGAAAGCAGCGATTCAGATATCAGTTTTGAGGCTTAACGAAGATATGGAGGCTTATTTTAACAGCTATCTATATAATGAATAGGACAACGATTTGGAGAACCTTGTGGGTGATTTGGATGGTTTAGGCGTGAAACCATATAGTTTAGAACCTCTCCTGCGCGATCACCCATCATTAGACGAGGAATCCAGTGTCGCCGAATCGACGGAAAATGTATCACCCGCAACAATTTGTCAAGTATAATTAATACATATATTATTTAACTGTGAACAGTTTCATAATATTCATTTTTAAATTGGGTATCAGTGCACAATATGTAAAGATATGCCGACATCACAAGTGCGAACGTACACTATATGATCAAAAATATCCGGACACCCCTCACAGATCATCGATTGGCCCAATGTCACATGATAATGACTTGCACATCATTTAAATAGCTTCCCACACCTTCAGACACAACTCTGCTTGGACATTGGCAAGAATGGGTCGTTCGGCAGAGCTCAGTGAGTTCCAACATGGAACCATCGTTGGATGTCACCTATGCGGCAAGTCCGTGCGTGACATTTCCAGCCTTCTTCAGATACCCAAGTCAACAGTAGGCGATGTCATTATGAAATGGAAGACCCGGGGATCAACAACAGTTCAACAACGAACCGGTAGACCCAAGAAACTAACGGACAGAGACCGTCGAGTGCTTCGTCGTGTCACCCGCAGCAACCGGAAGTCCTCGGCGGAAAAAATTGCCACAGAGTTTCGAAACGCCTCTGCAAACGATGCCAGTACCATGACAATTCCTCGGGAACTGCACACGATGGGATTCCATGGCCGTGCTGCTGCCCACAAGCCCCACATCAGCAGGGTCGACGCCAAGCGACGTCTGGAGTGGTGCAATGCCCACAGAAACTGGACAATGGACCAATGGAAACTTGTAATGTGGACAGACGAATCTCGTTACACACTCTGGCAATCCGATGGACGAGTTTGGGTTTGGCGCATACCTGGAGAACGCTTCTTACCTGAGTGCACAGAGCCCACAGTCAAGTTCGGAGGAGGAGGAGTCACGGTGTGGGGCTCATTTTCATGGTACGGACTGGGCCAGCTCGTTCCTGTGCGAGGAATCACGAACTCCGACCGTTATCTGAATGTTTTGGACAACTGTGCATTTCCAACGTTGTGGCAATTTTTCGGAAATGGGCCATTTCTCTACCGACACGACAATGCTCCGTGCCACAAAGCGAGGCGTGTACAGCAGTGTTTTGCGGATTCAGAGGTCGAAGAAATGGGTTGGCCGGCCAACAAAGTCCCGACCTCAATCCTATAGAGAGTCTGTGGGATGAATTGGAAAGACGCTTGCGGGCCAGATCACATCGGCCAACTTCTGTACCTGAACTGATTCTCGCTCTTCGGGAGGAATGGAGGAACATTCCGGAAAGTACCTACCAACATTTGCTGGAAAGTCTTCCCCGAAGGGTGGAAGCTGTGATTTGGGCAAAGGGATGTGCAACGCCCTATTGATTTCCATGAAATCGTGGCTAGAGCGCAAACGTGCATGTGTCCGGATATTTGTGATCATATAGTGTATGCTGTCGTGATTATGCCGAGATCTATCAGCATATGCCCAGTGATTCTGCGTGCATCACCGAAAATTCCGTCTTTTCAAAAATCTGCCTGAATTATGATATACAAACAATCTTAATTTGTCCATTAGATTTGGGTGCACATGGGAAGAAATAAAAGAAAAGTTCTTCCCCGTTGCATTGTGACAGCCATTTGAAAAAGCTGTCCTTCACAAGAACATTGTGGTTTCAAATACTGTAAAATTTTATTAAAACTAATTAAAATTCTCTCAAGCAATTTTCTTTGTTTATTTGATCATAACCAAAATTTATGGAAAAACTAACTAAATTTCAGGTCATCAAATGTATTTTGTTACATGGATATATTTTAATTTACGATCATCACTAAATATAAACTATTTCAGCCAGTTTAAATGACAAATGTATTAGCTTCAAAACATTAAACAAAAATTTGCTACTGTTAGCACCATTTACTTATTTAACTAGATTACTTAATATAATTTTAATGGGGTCTTAGTCAAACATTAAAAGCAATAGCCACTGACTAG
>JAHWFO010061749.1:0-33191 GCA_023313115.1 Rhysida immarginata | reverse complement strand
AAAAGAGAATTCTTAGTACTTAACAATTTCTTGAAAATCTTTAAAAATGATCAGTAAGTGGAGATAATGAGTTAGCAGACTATTGAGTGAAAGACGATAGAGGAAGCTCTACTTTAGCTCCGTGCTGTATTGAGCAAATGGTAGACAAGTAGATAGAAGAATCGGCGACCGCTAGATTACACAAAGTGATGAATGGCCAATTTTTGCTCCAAGACATCGAAAGAAGAAAGGAAATTGCAACAACATCAAGTGTACGTCTAAAGTAAGATTATGTGAGTAAAAAATTATTTAGACTAGAAGGCATCTTTGGAGTGGCCCATCCATTGTGAGAATTTAATTTTTTTTTTTTCGGTAAATCAAATCCCGGTATATCACATAGAATGGATAGTCCCTTCGCTCTATATTGTAGTGATTGAGTTATTATTTAACCAATTTGGAGGTTTAAGTTAGCTTTTTGAGTTTGTTTTGTTTACTTACAAGCGTAATTATCCTGGGCAACGCCGGGTCCTCTGCTAGTTAAGTAACTAATCATTGTTGTTTTTTTGTATAGCCAGGCTTCTGAAAGCGTCCATAAGGTGTTTTTATTTTTCGAATATACAAGTTATAAATTGTCTATAGTAAACTCGTGTCCTGTGTCAATGAAATGCTTATGTATGGCGGATTGATTGCTTCTCCACGAGTCTGGGGGCCAAATCCTCCTTAAATCTGGTTGAAAGATTGCGAATTGTCTGACCTTTGCAGAGCATATTTTATTGAGAACATTTGACCTCATATTTTGGAGTAAAATGCGAAACTATGTCTTTGGGATTATCCATTAAATGTGTAATCTGATTGGGATTACTAAAAGATAAACAAATATCAAAATGCTTATAAATCGAACTGAGACCTCTAATAAAGTAATTATTATACGGAAAAGAAATTATTTTTAAAATATAAAATTTTTGAAGGTTATTTTCCTGACAAGGTCGGAAATTGTTCTCTAACTGTAGCCGTTCTTGGTCGCGATTTTCTTAATTAACGAAACTTCTTTATTAAACTTTTCAATAGGAACTCAGCCCCCATTTGTGATTCACCTTTAACTCAATGGTTGACTCAGCTGTCCATTAAGTTTTCTCTACTCTATTATCTGGCTGCTCTTTTGTCCAGTTGGTTTTTTTCGTCTTTTTATAAACTGCGTCGTCCTCAGCGTGTATGTCTTTCTAAGGACATTTGCTTCTTGGCGATGACAGGCGCTGCTTTAACATTAGTGAGCAGCTTGAGGCACTACATTCCGAACGGAACAAGAAATATCTGGACTTGGAGTCAAGGTTGGAAGCGATGACCACGGAGGTTTGCAGTTTGTATACTAGCATTGATAGTTTTAGAGAGGAAGTAAGGAATGAAAGTTTGGAAACCTCCAAGGCCTTGCCAGTCTTGGGAATGCTATCAGGGAATTTATGGGCTCTCCCACTACGTCTGATTCGCACATGATAGTAGATAACGTTGATCCCCCAGTTAATAGTAAAGAGTTTGATCCCGCCTGGAAGCGGTCAAAGACAGAAGCTCCTGAATAAGAACAAGCACAAAGAGTAGGTTCGATAATGACTCTACTGACGTTGATGGACGTGAATGGCATGTCATACAGAATAAGAGGGACAAAGAAGGTGTAAGGATCGTCAATATTCTGTCCACTCTTGATATCAGTGCTAGGACCTCTGTACCTCTTCGTGCTAACAAGGCCAACCACAGTACTTCCCAAATTATTATTACCAATGAATTCTGAATGAGATCAAAACCCACGTAGCTCTTGATAAATTCACCGATCATAGTGGTATAACAGACACAATTAAGATTAGGTTTCATTACGAAGAGACCCACAAAACCCTCGTGTCAGGTATGAAAAGGAGGGATGTACTTAGAATTCAGCACGATCAGCTGAAATCAGAAAAAATGCTCAAGTACGCTGTTAGGAATGTTGATCTCACCTATGTTCTCGATGATTTCTGTGACGTTCCCAAAAAGCGTAATTACTTCCTGGAAAAAGCAATCAAGCTGAAAAAAATTAATGGTTCAGTAGAAATACCAATAGTTCTGATGCTCTTAAAAATACAGAGTATTAGACGTTTCTAAGCCTAAACCGTACTGGGCCGCTAGCAGTCACGGTCTAAATTTTCCAAGGAAATGAAAAGCCCTTGCAATGTTTTAATTCTTTACGTTTAGGGCACGTATCTCAAGGTTGCACTGAATCGCCCCACTGCAACAAGTGCGCAGAACAGGAAATATCATTCCTGTTGGATGTGAACAGGAGTTACTAGTGGGTTTGCTGGGTTAAAATATTCGGGATCTCCTAATATATTTGGATTTAATATTGCTACTATTGATAGTAAATATAGGGTGATTGCACCACCAATCAAGGGATTGTTTAAATGTTAAAAGCAAAGGTACCACCCAAATATATCAGATGCGCAGGTCAGCACACATATAGCTACACGAAATGCCCAAACTAGCCTCAGCCCAGGAAATTCAAAAACACCAAAGCAGTTGATGGTAGAACATTTCGTTCTGTCGCTTCCAGTTTTGTTAGCAAAGGAATTATAGATCATAATAAACTGACCGGAATATACAAATATGTGGGGAACTTGATGAATCTTCCATAGGAAAGAAGCAAAAATTTACCTCAGCCTGTCTCAGTCGAAAGAGAAATTTACCATGGACAGACAATCTTATAGAGTAATCAAGCAAGGTAAGCTTTGTTGCACTATTTGGAAGTCGAGGGGGCTCTCTCGCAATCGCATAGAAGTTTACAACTTTCTTACATGTTAGAATATTGATATTGCATGTATGTGTGAAACTCATCTCAAACCGGGTGAGTTGAATGCCAAATACCCACACTGGAATTGAAAACGTATGAACCACAATGGCTTGATACACCTACTATTGCGACCACTCGCCTGTCAGTGACTTACTTGATATTGCTGTCCTCAGGAGTTTTTTCAAGCCGTTTATCATCTTTACTGTGAATGCTTTATCCTCAGATCAGCGCCCAGTCGCACTAAATTTCGAAGGCTTAAACCTACACCTGAAGGTCAGTCATTGCCTTAAGCTAGATTGGAAACTATTTAGAAATCTACCCAAGGAAAGCAACATTTCATATAAGGATCCTGACAACAACAATGATATTGATGATAATACACGCGATATCACACAATTGATCAGTTCAGCTACTAAATCCAGCGCAACTGCCATCGATTATAAGCGAGCTGACCAACTCGATCTTCCCCTGGCCATCAGGCAACTCATACGTGAAAGAAACTCCAGAAGATTGTGGTAACGTACTAGGTGCCCCCAGTTTAAAACCAAATACAACAGGCTAACTCTCTAGGTTAGTGAACAGGTCAAGGAGCTATGAAACCAACGGTGGAACAACAAGATCAAAAGCCTGTCTGTCCAGGACAACTCCCTCTGGTGTAGAGTCAGAGCCCTCAAAAACAAGAAAGCCGCCGATCTAATTCCCGTGCATGCAGATAATGGTACTTTGTTTGCAGCTACGAGGAAAAAACCCAAAATTATTGCAAACACACTGAAGATCCAATTCACCATCCCCAATGCAGTTAGACTGGTAGACGTCGAAAATACCAGCCAAATGACTGAAGGCTGCATAAGTTAGGACCTTACTGATCACATGGTTAACCCTCTCCATGCCATAAAAGTAATCGAGGCCTCGATCATCATAAACCAGAAAGGGTTAAGAGCAGAAAGGCTCGTGGTATCGACTTCCCACCAATGGTGCACTAAGGAATTTGCCTCCAAAGGTTATCTGCTTAATAACCAAGATCTGAAACCACTGTTGGAACCGCGGGTACTTCTCCGATGCCTGAGAGAACTCAGTCATCCTCACTATCCATCAGCTAAAAGCTTATTAGCTTACTAACAGAGGACCCAGCGTTGCCCTGGATTATTACACTTGTAGGTAAACAGAACAACTTCAAAAAGCTAAATTGAACCTCGAAATTGGTTAAATAATAACTCAATCACTACAACATAGAGCGAAGGGACTAGCCATTCTAAGAAAAATCCGAAAGACAGGAATTTACCTCTTCACTGAAGAAATCCATTCTAGGAGATATACCGGAACTTGATTTACCCAAAACATTTTTTAAAGCTCACAATGGATGGACCACTTCTAGTCTAAACAATTTTTTACTCACGTAATCTTACTTTAGATGTACACTTGCTGTTGTTGCAATTTCCACCCTTCTTTGATGTCTTGAAGCAAAAATTGGCCATTCATCACTTTGTGTATCCTAGCAGTCGCTGATTCTTCTATTTACTTGCTTACCATTTGCTTACAGCTCGGAGCTAAAGGAGTGCTTCCTCTATCGTCTTTCACTCTTTCTCAATAGTCTGCGAACTCATTATCTCCAGTTACTGATCATTTTTAAAGATTTTCAAGAAATTGTTAAGTACTAAGAATTCACTTTTCTAAGAAAAGCCTGAATAACAGGAATTCTATGCATTGAATTCTATATTGCACAAACTTTGCCTTGCATTGTTGGTCATGAGACATATATTGGTGATCCTTGCATAGTGTTTTTGCATTGTGTGTTGACACCATTGTTGATACCTATTGTTGAACAAACTTTTATTTGCATTGTTGGTCATGAGATATATATTGTTGGTCCGTGAAGAGTGTTTGTGAATTGCGTGTTGATACCATTGTTGATACTTATTGTTGCAAAAACTTTGTCTTGCAGTGTTGGTCATGAGATATTTCTCATTAATATGCCTTGCCATAGCCATGAATATCGATTTTATATCAATAATTATTATTTTCTGAAATCTCAGGTAGACAGTGACCTTCCTCATTCTTTGAAGGTCATGCATGCGAAATTTTATCAAGATCAGTATAAAACTGTAGATTTGTATAAAAAACAAACAAACAAACAAGCAAACCCACAAACAAACAAACATCCTTTTTTATATATATAGAAATATTTCCTACGCTTTCTAAGCTGATCGTATGCACTATTCTGAAGAGGTTCAATGACCTCTGCGAGTCTAATAATCTTATTCGCAATGAGCAATTTGTCTTTTGCTTGAATCACTCATGCCAACACTAGATATGGGAGCTTGTAGCAGTTTTAAGCAGTTCTCTCAATTACTCGATGTACAGAGGAATAATTATTCTCGATGTGCATAAGGCTTTCGACCAAGTCTGGCACGACGGACTAGTCTTCAAAATGATCAACTGTGGTTTCCCTGATGTGCTGATTGCTCTTGCTAGCTCCTTCTGTAACACAGGTCCTATCATGTCAAGGTTGGTAACTCCATGACTGACCCCTGCGACTTTCCCCAGGTCTCCATTCTGTGGCCGGTGTTGTTCAATATTTTCATCCTTGACCTTCTGGAGTTTCCTAAGTGTAACCTGTACTTGTTCATTGATGATCCGGCCATCATGACATGCGCTAGGTATGCAGCTCTCATCATCAGTCGCTTTCAAAAGGCTTGCACCAGTGCGAAGATTGGTTCGACAAGTGGCAGCTGAAGCTCAGCGTTGACAAATGCAAAGTCATGTTCATCACCCGGAAACGCAAGTATTCCCGCAGGGCACCGCGTCCTATATGGTGTACATTTTGACTGGGTTATAAATATCAAATATCTTGGCATTATGTTTGATTTTAAATTAAACTGGAATGACCACATCTAATGTGCTCTCAAAAAGACCAAAAAGGCGAAGTTCAAACTGATTACACTGTTGGGGAGAAACAGTGTGCTTGATGTGGATAACAAGTACCTGCTGTACAAGGTTGTGATTCGCTCTATCTTGCTTCATGGAATGTCTGGGCTGTTTTGTGAAAGTCAAGATGGAAGGAAAACTTCAATCTTTTCAGAATGTAACTCTGAGAATCATTGTTCAACTCGACAGAAGAATTGCAAACAACTATTCAATATATGATAATCTGGTTAAAGCACACATTGGTAGCTATGTTCAGGTGCTCCTCAAAAAGTTAGGTCTAAAAATACCGAGTCATGACAATTCCTTATTAGTCGTTATTTTGCATCACTCTCCAGCCTTTAGGTCACTTACGGTTTCGTAGAACCCAACACGTCCTGGAAGCTAACTTCGACAATATAATCAAGAGCGTTTTCCCCGACTTGGGGATCTCCAACTTAAGGATGGGTAACAACTACGTCAATCCACAATCTTATCCCTCATCCAACTAGGTAACGACCCTATCCTCAGGATGACTCAAGAGAACCATCCGGCTTCTCCTCTATCTCAGTACTAGCAAAAAACCCGTCACTGCTCAGGATACTTAAACTTGTAGTTAAACTGAACAATCTCAAAAGGTTAAATTATAACTCCTAATTGGCTAAATAATAACTCAATCAATAGAACACAGCGCGAAATGACTATCCATTCTATGAAAAAGACGAAAAACAGGAATGCTAGGTGATACACTGGACTTTATTTAAACTCTTCATAACTTGTCTCAGATTAAAACAATGTCCATCTTCACCACCAGGAATATTACTGGATACTTTGGACCCTACCTTTTCTTACCCTTGACGTAGAAGTTCATATACCCACTTGCTCTATTCGAACCTCCCCTTGTTCAGATGTTTCCAATGCCCCTATACCTTTTTCTGTTATAGCTTCTGAGATTATCTGACCATAACTTGTTCTTTCACTTTACTTTCCAGACACATAAATTATTGCTGTCGTCTGGATGTTTGATACAAAACTCAAGGGAGAAACCTGTGACTCTTATAACTCATCAAGAAACGCTACCTTATTTACGTCCTGTCATTGCATTATCATTTTATGCTGATTATTAATAATACTTGGAAACGAACGTTGAATCATCGCATTATCAGCATCCAGTTTCAAAGATATTCCCATTCACACAGTATACAGTCAAAATGTATATTTAAGAAATGTTTGGATCTGCTGTGCTACGAAATAAGCCAAGTGAAAACCAACATTTTTTGGATTAAATTTTGCAATATCTTAAAAATATACAGATAGAAACGCATAAAATTATTACAGCACAAATTCCTAATGAAAATTCAAAAATAATTTTTAAAGGATCACAATTGATGGACATCTCCAAGGATGCCACTGCTAGTATAAATAATTACTTACTCACGTAATCTTATCTTAGATGTATACATGATGTATTTGCAATTCCCACTCGTCTGTCTATGTCTGGAAACAAAACTTGGCCATTCATCACTTTGTGTAGTCTAGCATTCGCCGATACTTCTATTTACTTGCTGAATATAGCACGGAACCAGAGGACTGCTTCATTTATCATCTTTCTACTTATTCTATAGTCTGCTAACTCACCATTATCTCCAGTTACTATTCATTTTTAAAGATGTTCAAGAAATTGTTAGGTAGTAAAAACGCTCTTTTCTAAGAAAAGCCTCAATATCAGGAATTCTATGCATTGTTAAAAATTGAAACTTATCTATATTGCACAAACTTTCCCTTGCATTGATGGTCATGAGATATATATTGTTGATCTTTGCTTAGTGTTGGTGCTTTGCGTGTTGACACCATTGTTGATACTTATTGTTGCACAAACTTCGCTTTGCTTTTTTGGTCATGAGATACATATCGTTGGTCTGTGCACAGTGTTTGTCAATTGCGTGTTGATACCATTGTTGATAAGTATTGTTACACAAACTTTGCCTGCATTGTTGGTCGTGAGATATTTCTCATTAATATCAATTTTTTATCAATAATGTTTATTTTTTCGAAATCTAAGGTATACAGTGACCTTTCTCATGTTTTGAAGGTCAAGTAAGCAAAATTTCATCAATAATCGGAATAAAACTGTAGATTAGTATAAGAAACAAACAAATCCACCCACAAACACACAAACATCATTTATTATATACCATCAGAGTTACCTGGTGTTGCCCGGGATAATTACACTTGTAGGAAAAGAGAACAATCATAAAAAAATTAAATTATAATTCCCAGATGGCTAAATAATAACTCAATAAATACAATACAGAGCAAAGATATGATACATTCTACAAAAAAGACGAAAAACAGGAAGTCTAGGTCTAGGTCTATGTCTACCAGGACTTTATCTAAACTCTTCTTGACTTGCCTCACCATTGTGGAACATTACCAGATACTTAGAACAGTTTTTCTTCCCTTGACGTAGAGGCTCTTATACCCTGTTGCTCTATTCGAAACTCTCGTTGTTCAGATGTTTTTTCTCTTTCTCGTTCTTTCTCTTTCCTTTCCAGACACATAAATTTTTGCCAGTTTTCTAGATGTTTGATAGGGAGCTCAAGGAGACACGCATGACTCCTTTGCCTCCCCAATAGATGCTGCCTTCTTAGTGTTCTGTCACTTCATCAATATTTTATGCTCAATAATAATAAGTCTTGGAAATGAACGTTTAGTCATCTCATTATCAGCATCTCATTTTCCAAAATATACACATTCCCACAGAATATCGTCAAAATGTATATTTATGAAATGTTTGTATCTGATTCCATTTACTTGCTTACCATTTGCTCAATACAGTACGGAGCTAAAAGAATGCTTCTGTGTCATCTTTCCACTCTTATTTAATAGTCTGCTAACGATCCTTTATCTCCATTTACTGATGATTTTTAAAGATTTTGAAAAAATTGTTAAGTACTAAGAACTCTATTTTCTAGGAGAAGCCTGAATAACAGGAATTCTATGCATTGTTACAACCTTTGCCTTTCATTGTAGGTCATGAGATATATATTGTTGATCCCTGCCTTGTGTTGGTGCATTGTGTGTTGACACCATTGTTGATGTCTATTGTTGCACAAACCTTTCCTTGCATTGTTGGTCATGAGATATTTCTCATTAATATGCCCTGTCATAACCATGAATATCGATTTTTCTATCGATAATTATTATTTTTCCGACATCTGAGTTAGACAGTGAACTTCCTCATGCTTTGAAGGTCAAGTATGCAAAATTTCATCAAGATTGGAATAAAGCTGTAGATTTGCATGAGAAAGAAAGAAACAAACAAACCCACAAACAAACAAACCCACAAAGAAACATCCTTCTTTATATGTACATAGAACTAGCTGATCTACCCGGCATTGCCCAGGATAATAATAGGTATAGGTGAGCAGAACAACCTCAAGAAGGATGTTGATTTGGTTCAGTTTCCTCCGAAGTTTCCCTTGCCCTTGATGTTGCAGCTCGCATACCTTCCTGCTGCAGACGAAGCTCCCATTGTTCAGGTGTCTCTGATTCCTAGAGAGTTTTCTGTCTCTTAGCTGCAGGGTTTCTCTGACAAATGTTCTTTCTTTTCTTTGGTTGCATTACCAAAGGTATGAATTAATATGGTTCCTTCAAACGATTATTAAATAGCACAACACAGATAAATCGTATGCTATTTGGTTTGATGATTCGAGTTGATGTATTTTTGGAATTAAACTAATTGGTTATGCTCAAACGTGCACACACACACACAAAGAAACACACACACTTTTCTCAATCTTCTGAAAGCTTGTTAGGAAGCTGAAGGAAGACTCGTGTATCTACTTTGCTTCATCGAGAGACTGCACTATCTATATCATCTATCATATCCATTTCCGGTTCATTGTTAATAATTCTTGGAAACGAATGTTCTGTCATTGCATCATCATTTTATTTTCATTGTTATAATTCTTGGAAATGAATTTTCTGTCATTGCATCATCATTTTATGTTCATTGTTATAATTCTTTGAAATGAACTTTCCATCATTGCATCATTTTGTGCTCATTGTTATTGGTGAATTGCATATTGATACCATTGTTGATATTTCTAATTAATATGTTTTGCCATAACCATAAATATCGATTTTTTATCGATAATTATTATCTTTCTGAAATCTAAGGTAGACAATGACCTTCCTCGTGGTTTGAAGGTCAAGTATGCAAAATTTAATCAAGATCAGAATAAAACTGTAGATTTGTATAAGAAACAAACAAACCCACAAACAAACCCACAAACAAATCCACAAACAAATCCACAAACAAACATCCTTCTTTATTTATATAGAAGAAGAAGATATAGATAGACTAGCAGAGGACCCAGCATTGCCCGGGATAATTACACTTGTAGGTAAGCAGAACAATCTCAAGAATTTAAATTATAAGTTCAAAATGGTTAAATAATGACCCAATCAATACAACACAGAGTGAAGGGGCTATCCATTATAAGAAACATCCGAAAGACAGAAATATTGGTTGGTATACCAAGACTTTATTTACCTCTTGTTGACTTGCCTCAGATTAAAATGATATCCATCTTCATCACGGGGGAATATCCCTGATACTTTAGACCCAAGTTTTTCTTGCTCTAGACGTAGAAACCCTATATACCCTCTTGCTCTATTCGAAACTCCCGTTGTTCAGATGTTTTCAATGCCCATATAGATTTTTCTGTTTTAGCTTAAGAGTTTCTCAGACCAGTCCTCTTTCTTTCTCTTTCCTTTCCAGACACACAAATTTTTACCAGTCTTCTGCATGTTTGATAGGGAGCTCAATGGAGACATCTGTGACGCCTTTTCCTTCACAATAGATACTGCCTTATTTATGTCCTGTCACTGCATCGTCATTTTATGCTAATTATTAATATTTCTTGGAAACGAACTTTCAATTTTGGTAAAATGGGCAAACAGTGGGTGTGAAAATAAGGTTCAAAAACTATAGAAAAGATAATATGTAATTAAGGCAAAAAATTTTTGCATAAAATTGAAAATTAACATTGATCTTTCATCAGTTAGAAGAGATACATAGGAATTTGCACTGAAAAAAGTACTGAAAAAAGCCACAGGCTTAAGACACCTATCATAGTTTTGGTGAAGAGCTGCTCCTATAGCCCTAAATTAAACATTCTTTTCTGTTAAATTTGTTATAGGTAATAAAAGGTCTGAAAGATTTTCTAAGAATAGCCTGTAAAAATTTATCATCCCAATGAGGGAACGTGTTTCTTTGATATTACGGGGTAGAATCAAATTGATGATGTTGGTAATATTGGATGGGTCAGGTTGCATGTCCAACTTAGTGGCTGGTGTCCAAGATATTTGACTTGATCCACACAGAAATGACACTTAAATGGTTTAATTATTAATGCTTGGTCACAGAAGATTTTAAGAATTGATTTTAAAAATGCTAAGTGTTCTTAAAAAGTTTTGGAATATATGACAACGTCATCTTGAAAGACAAAAAACCGTTCACCAAGATGTTCACTCAGAATATTAGTCATATAATCTTGGAAAAGATGTGAGGAATTATTTCCTCCTTGAGGCACTCTAGTCAACTGAAATTTGCCCCATGGGGTAGTAAAGGCAAAACATTCCCTTAAATGAGGGGCCATAGGAATTTGATAGTATCCACTGTATAAATCAAGTATAGAGAAGTATCTCTGATCATGAAGCTGTTGTAGAACTTCCTGAATCTTAAGCATAGGGTAATCTATAGCCTGTCACATCATTGACCTTGATCAAGTCCAGTATTATTCTAATATCCCCGTTTTCTTTGTTAACTAATTGAAGTTGAGAATTCCATTGCGAAGTTGTTGGTTCAATAATTCCAGCATTAAGATAATCAGAAATGTACTTCTTAAGTTTAGGAAAGTATACCTGAGGAATAGGATATTGCCTCACTAAGACAGGTTTGGTTTTATCAACATTAAATTCCACTTCGTAATTTTTTACACCATTCACTTTTTTTAATTTCCTGACCTATACAGCTAGAAAATGCTGTCAGAGTATTCGAAATAAGTTTCTTTTGTTCATTGGATAAATTAGCTAACTCAAAGTTATGTTCAAAACAGAGTTCACCACTTTCCAAAACCACAAACACATTCTCCAATTATGTTCCCTCCAATTATATCGTCATAGTGACAATCTTGGAGATCCATGATAAGAAATTTTTTGTTTCCTAGAGGTCCAAATTCCGTTTCAATCTTAGTTGTAATTGTTTTATCAATCAGAAAAATGTGAAAATCAACACACTTGACTAGGGCATTGTCATGGATTCAAGTGACCCTATCTTTTAATGATTCAGTGGCTGTAATGTCAATAACTGATATTTCTGACCACGTATCTAACAAAAACTGAAACTTTGTATCTCCAATTTTAAATTTTAATTTATGAAGATCCTTATCATCCCTTTTTGTTTTAATCAGATTTTTAAAAATTCTCTCCGACTGCTATGACTGATTTCCATTTTAATTTTAAGGTTTTTTACAAAGTTAATTTAAAGTTTGGTTTTTTTTACAAAAACGGGCAATGTGCCCTTTGTCATTGCAGCTGAAACAGATTTTATCCTTATTAGGCCTGTTTCTATATTTAAATTTGCTCAATTCCGTGATAATTTCGGATTTATTGGCTATTTTAATTGCCTCCCTAAACATCTGAGGCTGGGCTTGTGCCAAAATTACTCTATGGTTTGGTAAAATCATTTCTAAAAAACGTTCCAGTATCAACTAATTTTATTTATCAGACCAGCTAGGCATTTTGACAATCAAGTTCTTCGATAAAACCTCTAATCTGGAAGCATATTCATTAATTTTTTCGTGGTTTCCTTGTTGGGCATTTATAAATTCACCTAGAAGATCACGCTTAAATTTTTTAGTGCTCATGACCATTTTAAAAGAATCACAAAATTGTTTATAATCCTTTAGTTCATAGAGACTGTGTTCACATAATCTTTTGTCAGTCATCCCTTTTAGTTTAGCCCTTACAATACTAAATTGTCTAAAAATCTTATGTGGATAATGCAGATGATTAGCTTAAGAATAAAATAAAACTCTTTTTCCACAATGAAACAGGAATTGAACAATCATAAAAAGAAAAATACTGAAAATAAAATGAAAAAATACAACTGAGTCTGTAAGCGCTTTTCGAAAGCTTTGCTTTCATCATTCAGCAGCCAAGGAGCACCTCGAGAGAACTTGAGAGAACTGACTTGGAATAGAACATGCTGAGTATATATAATGGACAGAAGCCAATCAAGACAAAAAGATTCAACTGAAATTTATTGATTGGGTAAGTGCGTCTCCCATTTGTTCAATGGCGATTCGCTAATAGGGCCCCTATCTATGTTGAGCAATAAATTTTTATCTGTTTTTTGAATGGCTAAGCTTTCGAAGGTGTCCAGAAGGTGTTTCTTGTTTATTGACTCAATAAGTTTTACATTGTTTAATAAGAATTCATGCCCGGTATCTAGAGAGTGTTTGGCTATGGATGACTGATTCCCTCTACCATATATTGTGTGTCTCATGTGTTCTTCGAATCTTGTTTCAATATTACGGAAAGTTTGTCCTTTGTACATCATGGGGCATTGGGAACATCTGGCTTCGTATATTCCTGATTTCTGTAGTGGTGGAATCTGGTCCTTTGGGTTAGGTAATAAATGCCTGGTCTGGTTGGGATTGCTAAAAGATAAGGAAGTATTAAAAGATTTAAAAACAGAATTGAGACCTTTGATTAATGATTTATTGTAAGGTAAGGATATGACTCTCCCTCTATTTTTAGTCTGGTTGAGGGTAGTGATTTCGTCCATGAACTTCTTTAACTTCCTCTTCCTGACCAAATCATTGATGATATGTGTGCTATAGCCATTTTTAACTGCAATATTCTGGATCAAGGAAATTTCTTTTTTGAATGAGGATTGACCTACTGGGAGATTAATAGCTCTGTCAATCATCGAAATGAAAGTAGACATTTTTTGATTCCGAGGGTGGCTGGAATCGCTTGGTATGTAATTCAATATGTTCGTAGGCTTTTGGTATACCTCAAATGATAGTGAATCATGGTTTCTGATGATTGGCTAATTGTACCAAAATATTGTCCCATAATTGGGAAAACTATGAGGTAGAAAATAACGATCGCCGCTCTTTCGCAACCATTAAAGCTCTTAAGGAAAAAGATTGTTCTTCCTTAAAAGTGATAAAGGAAATAGTACAGTTATTTTAAAGAAAAGTGATTATTTCAGTAGAGTGGATGCTTTAATTGCTGAAGGCCCATTCGAGGTTATTAAAAAGAAAAATTCTTTGACAACAAAATCCCTTCCACATTAGTGCTCTCCTCTGAGGTCAATTCCTCTCCCTCCTTGGGCTTCCCTTCACCTTCCATAGTATATATTGTATAAATTCTTACTTTTTGGTAATAAAAACCACCCACTATTGTCCCTGTTCGGGTGCCATTGTGGTAAAATGAGTAAAAAGTGGGTGAGAAAAATCCGAAAGACAGAAATTTTGGTTAATATACCAGGACATTATTTACCTCTTGTATACTGGCCTCAGATTAAAATGATATCCATCTTCATCATGGGTGAATATTACTGGATACTTTAGACCCAAGTTTTTCTTGCCCTTGATGTAGGAACCCTATATACCCTCTTGCTTTATTCGAAACTCCCGTTATTTTTACAAAAACGGGCAATGTGCCCTTTGTCATTGCAGCTGAAACAGATTTTGTCCTTATTAGGCCTGTTTCTATAATTAAATTTGCTCAATTCCCTCCTAATTTCTGCCAGTTGGTTTGACATTTCCTGAATGAGTTGATCCTGGTTGTTTAATAATATTTTTCTTTCGAGGAAATGGGAATATATTTCTTTAACCTCTATTTTCATATTTTTTATCTCCTTATTCATAGGAGAATCCATACATTCAACCACATTGCTTGTTAAACGAGTTGAACTTAGATGCAAATCTTTGGATTTATTGGCCATTTAATTGCCTCCTTAAACATTTGAGGCTGGGCTTGTGCCAAAAATACACTATGATTTGGTAAAATCATTTCTAAAAAAACGTTCCAGTATCAACTCTTTATATTTATCAGACTAGCTAGGCATTATGACAATCAAGCTATTCCATAAAACCTCTAATCTTGAAGCATATTCATTAATTCTTTCGCTATTTCCTTGTTGGGCATTTATAAATTCACCTAGAAGATCACGCTTAAATTTTTTAGTGCTCATGACCATTTTAAAAGAATCACAAAATTGTTTATAATCCTTTAAATCATAGAGACTGTGTTCACATAATCTTTTGGCAGCCATCCCTTTTAGTTTAGCCCTTACAATACTAGTTTTTATCCTATCATTCCACTTGGCCATATCTGCCACGTCCTCTACGATCGCTAGGAAAGCCTGCACATCCAGATGTGCTTCCTCACCAGAGAAGGTTGAGAACATGTGCGAGTACCCACCTGCACTCTGAGACTCTATGCCACCTTCAATATTGGAGCTCCCTTCCACATTAGTGCTCTCCTCTGAGGTCAATTCCTCTCCTTCCTTGGGCTTCCCTTCACCTTCTAAAGTAAATATAGTATAAATTCTTACTTTTTGGTAATAAACTCCACCCACTATTGTCCCTGTTCAGGTGCCATTGTGGTAAAATGGATAAAAAGTGGGTAAGAAAAATCCGAAAGACAGAAATTCTAGTTTATATACCAGGATTTTATTTACCTCTTCTTGACTTGCCTCAGATTAAAATGGTATCCCTCTTCCTCATGGATGAATATCACTGGATACTTTAAACCCAAGTTTTTCTTGGCCTTGATGTAGAAACCCTATATAACCTCTTGCTTTATTCAAAACTCCTGTTGTTCAGATGTTTCTAATGCCCGTATAGATTTTTCTGTTTTAGCCGAAGAATTTCTCTGACCAATCCTTGTTCTTTCTCTTTCCTTTCCAGGCACATAAATTTTTACCAGTCTTCTGGATGTTTAATAGGGAGCTCTAGGGAGACATCTGTGACTCCTTTGCCTTCTCAATAGATGCTGCCTTATTTATGTCCTGTCACTGCATTGTCGTTTTATGCTCATTATTAATATTTCTTGGAAACGAACGTTCAATTGTAGTAAAATGGGTAAACAGTGGGTGTGAAAATAAGGTTGAAAAAGTAAAGAAAAGATAATATTTTATTAAGGCAAAATAAGTTTGCATAAATTTGCAAATAACACATTGATCTTTCATCAGGTAGAAGAGATACATAGCATTGCTTTTATTTTATTTGAATGGAATATATTTAGTATTTATGTAGGTTATTACATTTCATTAAATATAACATATAACAATTGATCATAACGAGAGAGTTCTAACTTCTTCGCTAGTTTCAAGATGCAGAAAGCGTTATATGTTCCTTTTTAAGGGAGGATCACAGTAACCCTAAATCTTTAGAAGTCAGTTCAAATGAAATTCTAAGTTCAATAGGTCCCTATAAGTAAAATTCAGAGTTCCAAACTGAGTCAACTCTTTGGTCAAATACATTTATAGGGAATCTTAAATCAACTTACAAATTCTTCTGATAATATTCCCAGTCGGCCATGCTATCGATCCAGGAAGTCAGTGGAGCAGTGATCCGTGCTCTGTTGTCAATCATCAAGGCAAGGATAAAAAATCAATTGTGGACTGTCTTAATTTATATGCCTTTACCTGGTCAAAAAGCATGCTGGTAGGATTCAGAGGTTGACACATGTGCAACACAAGATTGGATTACTGTCATTGTTTGATGATTGATAGCGATCTCTATTCGATCTGCTCTTCATCAGGCCCTCTGACGGGAAATTCGAAAAAAGTCTGATTCGAAACTGATGTGCAGCCGATGCAGTTGATAGGCCTAATGATGAACGCTCAATAAAAACAGCAAGAGAACGCTGCTGTTGATAACTTTACACTGAAAGTTTATCAAGTGAATTAAGTTCAGGAGTCACACTACAGGTATTGTTTCTTTCTCATTGTTTTTCTTTTTAGAAAACATAGCGCACATTGTTTGTTTGTCTCTTTTAAGGCGAGGAGATCGCTTCCAAGAGGAGTATGACAGCAAAAAAAAAATATTTTTAACTGACATTCTGTGACACTATCATCGCATTATCATCATCTCAGTTTCCAAAATATATGCATTCACACATAAAATAGTCAAATTATATTTTATGAAATGTTTGGATCTGATGTCCTACCAAATAGGTTAGGTAATATCATTGGCATGGCTCGGACTTTTTTTTTATTTTTTTCGGATTAAATTTTGGAATATTTTTAACATAAACACATGAAAATGCTTAGAGTTAACACAGTAAACAATTTTATTGAAAATTCGAAAAAGAATTTTTTAAAGGCTCACAATGGATGAACTTCTCCACTTTTGCCACTGCTAATCTCAAGATAGTATGCTGCAAAATAAACAGTACTGAAATTATGAAACGTTTTAGCGCATTTCAGAACTGTTTATTTTCCCACATACCATAATTTCTTCCACACATAATCCTAATTCAGATGTACACATGATGTTGTTGCAATTCCCACTCTTCTCTCGATGTCTTGAAGCACAATTTGACCATTCATTAATTTGTGTAGTCTAGCTGTTACCGATTCTTCTATTTACTTGCTTACCATTTGTTCAATACAGCACGGAGCTAAAAATGTGCTTCCTCTCTCGTCTTTCCACTCTTCCTCAATTGTCTGCTAACTCTCCATTACCTCCAGTTACTGATCATTTTTAAAGATTATCAAGAAGTTGTTAAGTTCTAAGAACTCTCTTTTCATGAAAAGCCTGAAGTTACAAATTGAAACTTATATATATTGCACAAGTTTTGTCTGGCTTTGTTGGTCATCAGATATTTCTCATTAATATGCCTTGCCATAAACAAGAATATCGATTTTTTATCAATAATTATTAATTTTTCGTTAAACAGTGACCTTCCTCATGCTTTGAAGTTCAAGTATGCAAAATTTAATAAGAAATAAAGAGCGGAACAATCTCAAAAAATTAAATTATAACTCCCAATTGGTTAAATTATAAATCAATCCACACAACACAGAGCAAACGGGCTATATATTCTACGAAAAATATGAAAGACAGTAAATCTATCTTACATACCAGAACATTATCTAAACCCTTCTTGACTTAACTCACCACTGCGGACTATCACCAGATTCTTTAGACTCAAGTTTTTCTTGCTCTTGATGTAGGTTCTCTTATACCTTCCTGCTCTATTCGAAACTACTATTGTTCAGATGTTTCCACTACCATACCCTAGATTAGCTGCAGAGTTTCTCTGGCCAATACTCGTTCTTTCTCTTTCCTTTCCAGGCACATTTTTACTAGTAGTCTGGACGTTTTACAGGGAGCTCAAGGGAGACACGTCTGACCCCTTTGCCTTTTCAATCAACGCTGCCTTATTTATGTCCTGACACTCTACCGTCATGTTATACTGATTAATAATAATTCTTGGAACGAATGTTCAATAATCGCATAATCATCATCTCAGTTTCCATAATATATGCATTCACACTGAATATAGTCAAAATGTGTTTTTATGAAATGTTTGGATCTGCTGTGCTATCAAATAAGCTAGGTGATAACACCGGCGTGGCCCTAACTCCTTGTTTTGTTGATTAAATTTTGAAATATCTTAAAATAGAGAAATGAAAATACTTAGAATTAATACAGTAAAAATTTTTAATGAAAATTCGAAAAAAACTTAAGTTACAAATTGAAACTAATCTATATTGCACAAACGTTTCCTTGCACTGTTGCTCATGAGATATTTTTCATTAATATGCTTTGCCATAACAATGAATACCAATTTTTTATCGATAATTATTATTTTTTCGAAATCTGATGTAGACAGTGACCTTCCTGATGCTTTGAAGGTCAAGTACGCAAAATTCCGTCAAGATCGGGATAAAAGTGTAGACTTGTATCAGAAATAATCAACCAAACCCACAAACCCACAAATCCACATACATCCTTCTTTATATATACAGATAGATTATACCCCTGCTTATTCTTTGGGCGAGTCGGCTATGGAAGCCCTGCTCCCGGATCACTTATGATTTTTTTCACTCTTGGTCTCTAGGTGTTCACCTTGGTCTATGCTGAATGGTGAAAGCAAGGCTTTTGAAAAGTGCTTCCAGGTTCAGGTTGTATTTTTCTTTTTTTACTTTTGTTCTGGTGAAAGAGTTTTATTATTTTTCTAATTATCTTTATCCACATACGTTTTTCATATTTTATTCGTAAATTGTAGTCATTTTTGTAAACAAAAATTAATAATTGGCTTAACAGGAATGTGTATTAAAGTAATGGAAAAAGAAAATAATTTTTAATCATAAAAAGTATAATAGACCAAATTAAGTATTATTCAAAGGTAAAAGACGAAAATAATAATAATAACCAACCAAATTTTTTCCTATGCAATGAAATGAACTTAAAATAAATTAAATTGTGACCCAATAATGCCCCCTTAAAACCCAACCTAAATTATATTCAGTCAAAAAAGCATTTATTGTGAAAGAATAAAAAGAGAAAAAAAGGGAGCAGGTGAGAGGTGGGAGGACTGGGACTCGCACCCTTCGTTGCATTCCAATCTCTTTCTGGAGCTGAGGGAAGATGCCTGAGGAGAAATTACAAAGAGGGGACGTAATTAGCTTCATGGCAGTGGTGATGCTGGCTTAGGAAATCTTCCAGGTGGAAAAGGAGCAGCTGTAGACTTCACGGCGTTGCCTGGAGAGCTTGCTCCATTCTGTGATGCTATGCAGGTGTGATGTCAGCAAATACCACACCCAAAACATGAATTATAAAATTTCAACCTCTGACGTCAAACAAATCATAATGAAATTATTGATATCGAAAATTAATTAAATTTAATGAGGGACAGGGTTTTTAATTAAAAATTCACATCTTTGTGTGTGGTCAGGTGCAAAAAATTGCTCACCTTCTCCATATTCCAATCCTTACATATATGACCCCTTCTGCTAATGCATAAATACATGGTGATTCAAAATGATGTACGGCATTTCAAAATTTTACTATGCATTTATTTTCTAACATAAACTAACCAGACCAGGTTTAAAATGTACGAAAACTCATATATTTAAAAAATCCTAGGATTACAAATGCTCTTGTGATTCCTTCGTGTTACCTGGACAATGTAAAGACCATAGTCAATCTCATCCCAAACTCCTTTCTGCTGTTACTAGTCCCAGAGCATTATGAATCAGTATTTTCAGGTCATCCAAGTTTTCCGCAAGCAGTGGCATGTACACTGCATCTTTCACAAATCCCCACAGAAAAAAGTCACACTGTGTGAAGCCAGGTGACCTTGGTTGCCATTCCTGCAGCACATTGGCGTTCACAGCTGCCATGTTTACTGTTATCACGACACTAGCACCATCACAGCCTCCAATTGCGGGAAGGTTAAAGATATTTGAATTTTCCCGCATTAAAAACCTGCGCTGGTTAGTTTAAGAAAATAAATGCATAATAAAATTTTGAAATGCCGTACATCATTTTGAATTACCCTGTATTTTTACACAACACATTATCCTGATTCTCTTTCACTTTAAAATTATTATTACAAAGTACTGTCGTTTCACTCTTTAAAGCTTACTATAATACAAAGAGTTCTGAGTAACTTTATGTTTTTTTCTTAACCCAAGATCTTTAGTACTTTTGCCTACTAACTCTACAGGAGAGCCTACGGTATCATTAAACAATGCGTGACCAAAATTTATCGCGTCTACTTCCTTACCTATCTCTCCTAAATTAGGCCATCCAATTCCATGGAAACCTACCTCCATCAATTTCCGTGGAATATCTCGTAGATTCCCATATTTTCCACCAGATTTATAGTCCCCGAGGAAAATATCTGATAATCTGTAAATGGGTCTCTCATTCCTTCAATTTTTCTTACGTGATTCAAAATTCGATCATCAATCCGTAACGTCGCTATTTTATTGTTAAATTGTAAATCTGTCCCCTTTAGATAGCCACTAAGAAGACCCCTATCACTAATTTTTAAGGTATATTGATCATTTTAATATGCCCTATTTTTGTATGTGTAGAATACGAGGAAATAATGACCTTTCATATCCATATTCCCACGAACTATCATCACATCATAATAGCTGGGAATATCAGTGACTATCCGTCTGAGAAATTCCAACAATGTTACCTCATCCATCATCTTAAAACCGTGTGCTACAGATTGAAGAATCCAATTTTTTTGCCCTGTCTTTTTAATAATTCTCTTACGGTGATTAATTAAATTTACTCTATTCTTATTTTTTGTACTGGTTCGCGCCTATCGCGTTCCAAGTTTTCTGGTTGAATTTTATTCTTAATTGCAACCCCTTCTCCTAAACACAAGCTATCCATCGCTACTGTATTTGCACAGCTAGCATAATCACTATCGGGTTCATTCCCTTTTATTGCGATGATTCCACAATACTACTATTGCTAATGATCCATCCTAATGCTTTCTGTGCTTACAGAATCTGAAGCTGAAACTCTGCAATTTTTCTGCCTTTTCTTTTTAGATAGAGTTTTGTTATTACAGCTAGGTTTCCTAATCTGCTCCTCCACAAACTTATTCTTAGAATCTCTAACTAACCCGACTAATGGCTTATTCTCCAAAAAGAAACCTTTATTTCATTTCTCTTCGGTTAATAACTCCCCTTCGGAATCGTCCACATCAATCCCCGTAAACCTTAAGCCCTTTCATCCATCTAATGGTTTCTGAATATAAGTCATATAATTTTACATTGTCATAATTTGCTAAATACAATTTTGCATGGTACGGCAATGTATACATAAAATACTCAAAGACTAGCTCTGAATCCGTCACATTGTTTACCTTCATTAATTCTTTAAAAGCTTTGACATGGGTTTCTATAGGCTCTTGAAAGTAAGCCATATTAATGGCCTTATGATTAATTTTCTTTGAACATCTTTTTCTATTCTTAGCTACCTTAGCTGACTGGCCCTCCTTTATTCTTATCAACATTATGTGCAAAAACTAATCAGTTCTCTCCATTATATTTCTTTCCCTTTTCGTTTCCCCCAAGTATCTATAGCCCCTTGTCAGCCTAAACAGCTGTCTATCTGACTATACTTTTTATCTCGACACCCAGTTTTCTTACTAACTAATTTTTTCTCACCGAAACCAGTGAGCATCTATCTCCCTCGTTCACCTTTGAACGCTTGAGGACATTTATTCTTTTTATAGAGCATCTCACCATCTCACAGCTACAGTTGAGAAGACATCCATTTTTCGCAGCTAGAAGAAGCTCCAACCTGGTTCTGGAATACTAATGGGAAAGAGAAGAGAAAACAAAGAAATTATTTTCCTATCAGACTATTTTTATGGAAGCATATCTTAACTAACTATTCTGTTTCATGCCAAATGCTTGCTGTCAAGTGCCTCTTCCAATTTCACTCACAAGCTATTCTAATTTAAACAGTAGAATTAATTAATTTAGGTTTTTTTTCATTGAGAAAGTGATCAGCAAAATAATTGATAAAAGCTATCAGAATGCAACATTTAAATATGTTATATACCCTTAAATATATACCCGTAAATATTGTAAAATAATTGCTTGACACCTTCATAGATCCCCAAGATATCAAATAACGATGTTTTCTGAATCCAGTTCAAATTTTCTTTCACATCAATTTAGCTGGGTAACGTCTACAGTATAAGTTGAGTAATCTTTTTTTCTCTGAAGATTTAGCAACTTTCTGACACTAAACGTAACCTGGAAAGTATTCTGCGGCCAAACGTAATCTTGGTAAGCAAACATTCAATTAATTCAAAATACGCCAGACAAAATACGCAATCTTAAGTTATAAAGAGGTGAGTAAACGGGTTACATTCCCCGGGATGAAATCTTAACAGACAATGATGCAATTTTTCCTTTACAGCTTCAAATAGATAATCTTCCGGTAAAAAATATCTCCAGATAAAAGAGGGATAAGTTATCATGTACTCGGGTTACAGTCGTAATTCATCATTCATTCATGAATGGCTAGGTAAGTTAGAGAGGGAGTGAATGCGCGATAGGGTCTCTCCCCTCCTGCAAAAGGGGTCATTATCCAAATAAGTGACAGTAAGTAAATGTGGGACATGCCAAAACGGAAAGCCATCTTTGAAGGGTGTAAACTAACACCTCAGCTTATACTATAAGAATCCATTAACTTAGCTGGACTTGTTGCTCAACAAATATTTTCTTTAACTCGTTGATTGATTGTCATTCGATCACCATTAAAATCATTCTTAAGGATCGTCACCTGTTATTTTATTTATTTATTTTTTTTATTTTTATTGTTTCGTGATTTTTTTTTAATTGCATTGGAGTTGTTAATGTTTGGTCGTCCATTTTATATTTTTTTCACCTTTCCTTTAGTTTATAAGTTACTAAATTTCTTTAAAACAGAAAAACGTCGTTTTTCATCGAACGTCTTTAGCAAATGGGCCAATCATTGATATTCGTCCAATACTGAGTTTTCACTATCAGGTCCCACTCCAAAAATATAAAAAAGTGTTTGTTTTACTCGATCTACACTTTAATGAAGTTGCAAGATCGTCGACTCCAGTACTCGAAATAGCCAAAACCGTCAGGGCAGATCATAGGCTGACAATTCCACAATCACCGAATGTTCCACAAGTTGCATAAAATCGTGACGAATCGATCAGGAAAAAAAAAACAAATATAGTCTATCAACAATTTTATCAAATTATCAAGGTAAGATCAGTCTTAGTATTCTTTTCCTCGTTTTTGTCGTTTTTACAAACTAATGTTGACTGTGATCAAATGGAATAATGAAAATAAAGCCACGTTTTTGGGATCTGGTAATATTTATAAAAGATAAAGAACATACCTTCAGAAAGTGTGCTGGTTTTCTCCATATCGTTTTCTCAATAGGACTGCTAAAGGAACGAATTATTAATTAAGTCCTTCGTCTCGGTTTCGAAATCAGAGAAATCATTGTGAGGAAGATTTTCCCAAGATGTCCTCTTGCTGCTGAATTCACGACCAGAATCTCTTTATTTTTTTTCGATTCTGTAAATAATACATTGTTTCTTAAAACAATGTGTCGAGTTATTAGTTTCCAGGCTCATTGTCATCGTTTATCAACAGAATACACTATAAAATCATTGTTGTGAGAATATAACTAAACTTAAGACACATATTTCTATTTTTTTTCTTCTTTTAAACATGAAATTAATATTTTCTTATATTTCTCTACTAAATTTATCCCCAAATAGGTTTTTTCACTGTAATTATCATAACAAAGGGCAATAAACTGAATCCTTATTTGTATTATTCATTAATTTTTTTGAAGAAAAATACCAAAAATAAATAGGGCTGTTACAACCCCTAACTCTAAGAAAAAAAAATTAACTTATGTTACATCTAAAACTAGTCTTTTATCATTCGCCAGTATGGGTTGTATTCTTTTAAGGTTTCTACAAGAAGCCCATAGTGTTCCTTTCCAAAGGTTAAACTGGTTAGGCGTTGTTTGACTTTATACTTCTAATCATGTATGTTCCAAAATATAGTGGTTCTAATTTTACCTGCGATGGTAGTTTTCCCAGTATGCGTTGTCTCCGTAACCATACGAAGTTTCCGGCATGAAACTGTTCATTGCGCCGATTTTGTGTTTCCTTATGACATTGTCCGCTTCTTTCCTTTCATTGTCGTATTTTTTGTAGCAGTGGAAGGTTAGGAATTCTTATACCCGATTTATCCACGTTTCCCCAGATTTCAAGGGGTGAAACCAACGAGCCGTTATTTGGGAGGTGGTGTAAAGCCCCCACGCAAGCTTTTAACACTAGGTCCCATTTTCATACATCGTCATCTATCAATTTTAACCAAAGTTTTTCTAATATGGCCCTCACATACCTTTCATTGGGGATTGTAGCTAATGGAGTGGTATCCCGTTATATTATTCTTGACCAGGAAATTGTGAAAATGTCGTCCGTGAAAATAAGTCGCATTATCTGATAAAAATCCTGATGGCTTTCCCAGATTGCTCATCGTTTGTTTTAGTGTGTCGATTACAGTGCGCTGGTTGATAGTCAGGGATGCCTTCGCCTCAACCCCGCTAGTGAAAGTATTCGCTATGACGGTGATATAACAGTTGTTATCTTGTATAACAACCAATGGCCGCAACCCGTCCACAGCCCACAGGTCGAGAGGTCTCTTAGGGTGGCGGGTATACTCTGGGTACCGTCCACAATAAGTGTTGGGTTTGCACCGCTGACAACTCTGGCGAACTCTCACATTATTCCAAATTGTTGTCATCAGCTTTGGCCAGTAATATATCTTTTGCATGATTATGTACTCAGTCTTCATTCCCGAACGTTCGTCATATTCTAGTCAGTTTCGATGTTCAGGAGGGACGACAACGTGGGTTTTTATCCCTTCCTAGATGATGAATGCGTTCGATGGCCTGGAGTCTTAAGTTCCAATGGAGAAACCTCCCATGGTGTTCTCACAAATGATGCATCCACTTCAACGACTGGGCCTCACAGTAAATGGTGAATTTGGTACCATCCTTACAGGGGCTGAATGTCTTCACTGCGTGTAGAATAGCCAGACACTCCCATTCGATGGCATTATAGCTGGTTTCCAATTCAGTCAGGGATCGGCTGGTATATGCTTTGATACACCAGAGGCTTAACACTGACATGAATGAACAGTAGTACTGTATCATACCGATATACCGATGGACCTCTTCAACATTTATGGATATGGGATATTGCAGGATGAGATTGATGTTCTTAGTACTGGGCCGTAACCACTCTTCATTGACCAGGTACCCTAAAAATTATATATGATGTGCGGTGTAATATTCGACTGAGGGTTCGATAAAGGCTATCCCAGTCGAGACTGGCAACGATAATGTCATCGACGTAGTGGAAAGATTTGGGTTCGACTGAGGGGTCAAGTACCTGATCCGACAGGGATTGGAAAGCTTGTGCGGCATTCTTGATACCGAATGGCATCACTAGGAAGCAGAAAGCACCCTTTCTGGGTACCATGAATGCCGTTTTTTCTTGAGACTTGGGAGCTAATTCCACTTGCCAATAAGCTCAGCGCAGATTGAGTGTGGAAAAGATCCGAGTATTGCTTAATTTCCTCAGGATGATATCAGAGGGCAAGGGGAAACAGCTCATGGCCTTGGCGATCTGATTTAACTGCCTCGCGTCCACCATGAAACGGGGCTCTTTAGATTTGTCTTTATGCACAAGGTAATATGGGAGCTACCAAGGTGATAAACAACAGCATACCACTCTTTGGCATTCCATTTCGCGCACAATGTCCTGGACTTGTTGTAATTTTGTCATGAAAAGTAGTAAAGCTGTATGCAGATAGGGTTTTCTTTCCCAGAATCTATGAAGTGTTGTACTAGGGAAATTTCCCGTTTATGTCGGCAATTTTCGTTTCCATCGTCGCTAATAATTTGGTTTCTAAGATGTTTTTTCTTCTATCAATGAAGTTTTCTCTATCTCCGGAGGGTCTGGCCTCTGGTAGAAATAACGTTGTCCCCCAATATTTTAGTAAGTCAAGGCCTATAATTGCCTCATAAGAAAGACCCAACATTATTAACCACCAACCCCAATATGTCAGCTTACATTTTGTCCCGTTGATAATGCCCAAACGCAAAAAATAAACATATGTGTAACCTTTTACATGACCATCTGCCGTCGTAACCTTTTTAGGCACCATCTGGAATATTCCTAAACCTATGGCTTTATCTTCATTCATTAACATTATACTTGCCCCTATGTTGACTAAGGCCTTAAACGCATGTCCTTTGGATCCAAGTTTAATAAACTACATTCCCTTCTCCAGCATAGTAATCGTCTCGTCTATTGTTTTCTTACTATTACTATTTTCTTCCTCCACGGTCGATGCCATTTTTCTTTTCATGATTGTTATTTTTGGTACCATGGCATTCTCGTTATCCCCTCGAATGTTATCATCTCAATTAAATTCCCCGTCGGGCAAGATTTTTCTGATCGATTCCTATAAAATATTCGTGTTTTATACATTCTTGGTTTCTTTTCATCTCTCCGAAGGCCTTAGAAATTGCCGCTTATGAAATATATGGAAAGAGCATTAATGAAATACAGGTTCATTACTGAAGGTCTTGTAGTCTTCTTCCTCGGTGCAAATTCCACGTGGTCTATCTTTTCTTATTCCAATGCAAGTTCCTCGAGTTGGTTTTACATCTGAAAGTCTGAACGTTGGATCCTTGCCTTCAATTTCGAACGTAAATTGTTATATATCTGATTCTAGAGTTCATCTCTTTCAAAGGGTTACGATAATTAGAGAATCATCCCATGAACTTCAAAAATGATTTGACTGCTCATTTCCTGATCGAACACTCTTTGTTTCTCATTTATGTCACCAGTGGTCTTCCTGAATGTCTTTTTAGCCAACCATTGATTTCCCGCCATGAAGGGAAGTCTGTGATCCTCGCAGCCACCCATGGACCCATTTCCTCGGGGCAACAGTTCCCCCTGCACTCCTACTAGCAGTGCCTGGGCCTCTAAATCCAACAGATAGCGATCAATGTTCTCCTGCGAGCTATATTGTTCATATTCAGCGTTTTCTTTAACTCAGTTGGGGTCTTTTCTTTAGGACAATTCAGTCTTGTTAAAACCAGGGTTCGCGTCACACCATCAATTAGGGTATAACTGATTCCCAAGGAAAGTTTCACGATAGGGCCTTTTAGGAAAGGACCTGCATCATAACTTCTCCAGGTTCTTATCTCTGGAGGTATCTCTTGAGTGACTCGTATCCGCTCGATCTCTTTTCATAATCTCACACATCGTTGTGTTTGGTCACTTCCTAAATCTAATTATAATCAGTTGCGCACCAACAAAATGGCTTCCTCATTCGATAAGTTCATCGTAGTACATGGTTTTACCAGGATAGTGATGATCTTATCAATCTCGCCGATATCTGGTAAGTTTTCCATAACTAACCAAAGTATAATCAACAATACTTTCAAGTACTTCATTTTTGTTTTGTCTTACAAATCAACATTCCGGTTTTCTTTGTTTTCAACTTGGTCGAAAATTACAAATCCATAAACGTCTCCAATTCCAAAAAAATTTCTGTAACTGCCTGCATATTTGATGCTAAGCGATTGCAGATGCTCGCTGTATCTTTACCAATAGGCATGGGAACAAATCTTCTCAAAGAATAAAATTACTACCAAACATGAATTGGGTCCCAGTAATCTCTTGAAAACTCATTTATTCACTAGTTTTCGACAGGTTGGTAGGACACTACATGAGTTCGGTTTGGTTCCTTAAATCCCCGGAAGGGGGGGAACAAAGCAACAGCAAAAAAGGATAAGTATAATTTTTATTTGTGTTTTTTGTAATATTAAATTCTTTCTAAAACAGAAATTAGACTCTATGAAACATATAAAAGTTTAAAAACGATCCTTGAATTCGTATTTTAAAAGAACTTCATTTCAACAATTAAAAAAAATTATCTAAATAAGGTTTAACTTCGCATTTTAATTTTCATATTATTCTGTTAGCCAAATCTTCATCGCAGCAACTTTATTAGAAAACCATATAAGGCTTGAAATGTCTCACTGACGGGAACATTTGTAAGGGAGGAAAAACGCGATCGGGATTCTCAACTCCTGCAACAGGGGTCATAATCCTAGTAAGTGACTGTAAGTAAAAGTGGTGACATGCCAAAACGGAATATCATATTTGAAGAGTGTAAACTAACACCTTGGCATCCACTACAAGAATCCATCAACTTAGTTTGAATCGTCACTAACAAATATTTACTTTCACTCAATGATTGATTGTCAAAAGATCACCAATAAAATCATTCTTAAGGATCTTCGCCTCTTATTTTATTAGATTTTTTTTTTATTTGCCTTGTTTCGTGATTTTTTCAATTATATTGGAATTGTTTATGTTCAGTCGTCCTTTTTATATTTTTTCTCCTTTCCTTTAGATTATAAATTATTAAATTTGTTTAAAATAGAAAAATATCGGTTTTCATCGAATGCCTTTAGCAAATAGGCTAATCGTTGATATTCCTCCAATATTGAGTTTTCACTATCAGGTCTCAATGCAAAAATTTAAGAAAGCATTCTTTTACTTGCTCTTCACTTCAATGTACTTCCAAGATTGTCGACTCCAGTACTCAAAATTGCCAAAACCCTCAGAGCAGATCATAGGCTTACATTTCTTCAATCACCGAAAGCATAAGGGTTCAGTATCCAGTGAGAATGGAATGTGGAGGGGGTGTCCCAACAATTTTTACACCTGGCCACACCCAAAGGTGTGCAAAAGATCGAAGGTGTCGCAGCCACATTCCATTTTCACTGACCCTAGCCCTCTACAATCCGTTCCCCCTGACTTCCAGCTGTTGTTGTTCACCTTTCTGTTGACGTGACAGCTATACACTTTAAACACTGGGTTGCCAGCCAAGTGTCCGAGAGTGCTAAGGCGTCGGCTTTCTAGTTCTCGTATCTGCCTGGTCGTGGGTTTGAATCCGCCATGGGCATGGATGTTTGTGTTCAGATATAACTTGTGTAAAAAGCGAAAAATGACCTTAGGAGTTGACGCTAAAGTTTCTAATAAACCAACCAACTAAATAATGGTTTGTTCATTACCTTTAAAAACCTTTAATTAATCTTGGTTAAGTAATTCTTGATTTTGCCTATGGTGCTAGTGCTGCTTGCTGTGATGTTTCAGTAAGGGTCCTAGTATTTTAGAGGAATATGACCTAAAGTGATTTTATCTCACAATTGACCACACCTTGATTCACTTATATACTCCATCAGGCAGAACATGGTTGGCATACTGGCACCTCAAGTTGATGGCCTAATTGCTTATTAACTATTGTTTCGCGGGAATCAAATTTTTTCCTAGTCCTTTCACACTTTCTTATAAGTAAAACTACTTCTCTTTCAAGATGTATTGGTTGTATTTTAATTTACTGTTAAGTGGTGTATTGTTTCAATTAAGGAATTTACAATTGACATTGCAAAATTTTTTATAAATACCGTTGTGCACTGCAAAAGATTTTTATTTAAGGTGATGGATGATACATATTCTAGCCCAAGTAACCCAGCTGGGTTTGGTGGTGTTCGAGGATTACCTTTACAAACAAATCATTCTGAAAAAGAGACTGGTCAATCCTGTTCGACATCATTATCCACAAAAACGAATGAGAGTTTTTGCACCATTTGACCAATTTCAAGTTGATCTGGTGGATCTCTCGAGTTTGTCAAAACAGAGCGATGGGTATAAATTTCTTATTACCTGCATCGATATTTTCTCTTGATTTGCATGGATTGTCCCACTATAAACGAAGACAGATCAAACTCTTCAAAAAGCCTTTCAAATACTTTTCATTGATGGTCAGGTACTGCTAAAAGTGATCAGGGATAAACGGAAGGAGTTTTTAAATAAACAAGTTCAAGACTATTTTAAAAAACTCAACATTAATTTCTTTGCAATCGAATCTGATGTGAGGGCCACAACAACCGAACGTTTTAAACGTATCTTAACAACCCAGATGTTTAAGAATTTTACGTATGCCAAAACACGTAGGTACATAGATGTCTTAACTGATCTCGTGCTAAGCTACAACAATCGTGTTCACAGTTCACTGGGTATCACACTATCTGAAATTAATGATTGGAATGCACCGACACTGTGGTTGAAATGCGTGAAATTACACAGCTGCCCCGCAATCAACAATGAGTTTACAAATTGATGACCATTTAGGCAATTTTTGATGAAAAACAGGTAAATTTGGCCAAAAGTGTGCAGGACACAAGAAATCCGAACATATAGGTGGTTTTCGGTGGATATCAGGAAAAAGTGGCCAAAAGTGTCCACGTAACTGCAAATCTATCCATTTGGTTGGTTTTATGTGGAAAACAAGAAAATTTGACCAAAAGTGTCCACGAAACTGAAATTCCACACATTTGGTTGGTATTCTGTGGAAATGAGGAGAATTTGGCATTCAGTGCGCACCAAACCAGAAATCAACCAATTTGGATGGTTCTCAGTTTAAATAATGAAAATTTGGCGAAAGGTGTGCAAGAAACTGGAAATCCACACATTTGGGTTTTTTTTGGTGTAAAACAAAAAAAATTTGACCAAACGCCTACACTTTTGGTGATTTTCAGTGGAAAACAGGAAAATTTGCCAATCTTTTGCACAAAACTGAAAATCTTTTCATTCGGGTGCTTTTCGGTGAGAATCGGCAAAAGTTGGCTAAAATTAAAAACAAAACTGGAATTCCACAAACTTGGCTGGTTTTTAGTGGAAGACAGGAAAATTTTACCAAATGTGTGCACGAAACTGGAAATCCAACCATTTCAGTGGTTTTCAGTAGAAAAGAAGACAACTTGGCCAAATGTGTGCAGGAAACTGAAAATCAACACATTTGGATGCATTTCTGTGGAAGGCAAGAGAATTTGGACAAAAGAGGCAACGAAAATGGAAATCCACCCATTTGGCTGGTTTTCAGTAAACAAGATAAAAATTATGCTAAAAGTGTGCAGGATACTTGAGATCCACCCATTTGAGTGGTTTTCAGTGGATACTCGGGAAAATTTACATGATAAGGGTTTACGAAACTGGAAATCCACCCATTTGGGTGGTTTTCAGTGGAAATCAGGAAAATTTGGCCAAACGTTTGCACGAAACTGGATATCCACACATTTGGGTCGTTTTTGGTGAAAATCAGGAAAATTTGGCCAAATGTGTGTTTGAAACTGAAAATTTATCTGATTGTATGGTTTTCAGTGGAAAAGAAGAAAATTCGGCCAAATGTGTGCAAGAAACTGAAAATCTATCCAAACTGAAAAATTTGGGTAATTTTTGATGAAAAATAAGAAAATCTGGCCAAAAGTGTGCACGTAACTGGATATCCACACATAATGGTGATTTTTGTTGGAATTCAGGATAATTTGGCCAAATGTGTGCTCGAAACTGGAAATGCACACATTTAGTTGGTTTTCATTGAAACCATTGCTCAAAAGTGTGCACGAAATTGAAAATCTATCCATTTGGTTGGTTTTCTGGAGAAAACAAGAAAATTTGACCAAAAGTGTCCAGGAAAGTGGAAATCCACACATTTGGTTGGTTTTCTGTGGAAATGACGAGAATTTGGCTTAAATTGCGCACCAAATCAGAAATCAACCAATTTGGGTGGTTTTCAGTTTGAAACATGAAAACTTGGCGAGAAGTTTGCACGAAACTGGAAATCCACAAACTTAGGTGGTTTTTCGTGGAAAAAAAGAAAATTTTCACAAAAGAGGCAACGAAAATGGAAATCCACCCATTTGAGTAGTTTTCAATGGATAATCGGGAAAATTTACATGATAAGTGTGAATGACACAGGAAATCCACCCATATGGGTGGTTTTCAGTGGAAATCAAGAAAATTTGGCCAAAAGTGTGCTTGAAACTGGAAATCCACACATATGGGGGGATTTTTGGTGAAAACAAGAAAATTTGGCCAATAATGTGCACGAAACTGAAAATCTATCCGATTGTGTGGTATTCACTGGAAAAAAAGAAAATTTGGCCAAATGTGTGCAAGAAACTGAAAATCTCTCCATTTGGGTAATTTTTGATGGAAAACAGGAAAATTTTACCAAATGTGTGCACGAAACTGGAAATCTACACATTTGGGTTTTTCTTGGTGGAAAACAAAAAAATTTGACCAAACGTCTGCACTTACCTGAAAATCTATCCCTTTGGGTGATTTGCAGTGGAAAACAGGAAAATTTGCCAATCTTGTGCAAAAAACTGAAAATCTTTTCATTCGGGTGCTTTTCGGTGAGAATCGGCAAAAGTTGGATAAAATTATAAACAAAACTGGAATTCCACAAACTTGGTTGGTTTTTGGTGGAAGACAGGAAAGTTTTACCAAATGTGTGCACGAAACTGGAAATCCAACCATTTTGGTGGTTTTCAATTGAAAACAAGACAACTTGGCCAAATGTGTGCAGGAAACTGAAAATCAACACATTTGGATGCATTTCTGTAGAAGGCAAGAGAATTTGGAAAAAAGAGGCAACGAAAATGGAAATCCACCCATTTGGCTGGTTTTCAGCAGACAAGATGAAAATTATGAGAAAAGTGTGCAGGATACTTGAGATCCACCCATTTGTGTGGTTTTCAGTGGATACTCGGGAAAATTTACATGATAAGGGTTTACGAAACTGGAAATCCACCCATTTGGGTGGTTTTCAGTGGAAATCAGGAAAAATTGGCCAAACGTTTGCACGAAACTGGATATCCACACATTTGGGTCGTTTTGGTGAAAATCAGGAAAATTTGGCCAAATGTGTGCTTGAAAAGTGAAAATTTATCTGATTGTATGGTTTTCAGTGGAAAAGAAGAAAATT
>JAHWFO010061745.1:0-10004 GCA_023313115.1 Rhysida immarginata | reverse complement strand
GTACTTTTTTAAGTCTTTTAAACTGACTCGTTCTGAGTAGGTGCGTCCTTCTAAGGACGGCAAAACCCAGCACCACACCTGCTTCATGGCGACGTCAGGCGCTGCGTCGAAATCTGCTACCATTATAGTTAAGGCTTTACGTACGGTTTTTTTAACAACAAATATGTAGACCTTGAACGCAAGGTGGAAACGCTGGCCAAGAATATTAGTAATTTGGATACTAAAATTAATGGACTTAGTCGGAGATTATGAGTGCCCGTAATGAAGCTGCAAGTGGGCTTACTAGTCTTGAACATACTATTAGAAAAATGATGAACTCCCTCAATACATGTAATTCAAATGCGCCCATGATTGTGGATGCCATTGAACCTTTGCAAGACATTAATGATCCCTCACTTAACTGTGCAGAGTCCCTCTCAATAGAAAATGTTGGGAGTAAGCGTAAATTAAATGAGGATCTCAATACGGAAGTTAATAACTGGATACCTGTCTCAAACAATAAATCTAAGAAAGGCATGCGTATTGACAATATAGCTAGTGAAGCGGCCATCAGTGACGAAGCTGCTGTTGCCTTCCGTGACAAAGTCAAGAGATCTTTTCAACCTAGTCATAGAGAAGGAAACTTGTATATCCCTCCGATTGTAATCCGTACTCACGGTAAACCAATTAGGGATACACTTTAAGAAATCAAGAAGCATGTGTCCTTAGAAAACATCACAGCCCATACTGGCAGGACTGACACCGTCAAAATGAAGATATCCATAAAAATTAGTGTCAGGAATTACGAGTGATAATATCTTGAAAATACAACATCACCAGCTGAAATCGGAAAAACCGTTAAAATATGTTATAAGGAATGTTGATGTAACATATAATTTAGACGATTTCCTTGAAGATCTCAAAGGGACAAATTACTTCCCTGAAAAAGTAATAAGACTTAAAAAGGCAAATGGCTCGGTTGAAATGCCGTTGATCCTGGCACTATTTCAAAACACTGAGCACAATAGAACTTTTAAAGAAGTCACTCGGATTGGTCATATGGCAGTGCTCGTTGAGCTGTTTTGGGGTAATAAGAAACCTCTACAATGTTACAATTGCCTCAGATTTGGGCACGTTTTCCTGGGCTGTACTGAGCTACCTCGTTGTAATAAGTGTGCAGGAAACCATCAGTCTAGGGAATGCAAAAATGTAAAGGGACAGGATCCACCTAAATGTATTCGCTGTGAAGGACAACATACCTCAAGTTTCTCAGGATGTCCTAAATATCCCAAAGAAAACAGAATGCGTAGTGCTAAGACTATTGTAGGGAGATCCTATGCATCGATGGTTTCAAAAACTGTTGATAAAGGCTTCAATCCTTCGGATTTACAAGATATGAACAAGAAAATAGGCGGGATGCTAAAATTATATGAAGAAATCGGAAAGTCTATTCCACAAATTGTCAGATCATTCCCTAAAGCTTAATTATGGATAGTAACAGCTTCAAAGTAGTTAATCAAGATAAACTTAGATGTACAATCTGGAATGCCAGAGGCATCTCAAGTAGGCGAGAGGAGTTCTTCGACTTTCTATCAAGAAACAAAATCGATATCGCCTTTGTCTGTGAAACGCACCTCAAGACGGAACGGTTATTCAGGCTGCCTGGATACATAGTATATCGTAAGGACAGACTCCCAAAAAATCCTACTCATAATGATCATCTATGCCCTAACAAGTCTTCAAATAGATTACTGGTATAAAATTGAAAGTGCTAATTGTGAATCTTGTCGGAAATTCGAATTACGCCGTGCCAAAGGTATCTTCCCATACGGATTAAATGGATTCGTCCAAGATAAGAAAGGACGTTTCACGCTTCATTAAATCGACTGAGAAAATTGTAATTTTTTTTTTTGGTGCCTGCGTAAAGTAATTTATTTAAGGCGTAATTAGAATTTTCTTGTGGCTATATTTGTGAATCTTTACTGAGGAATTAAACCACCCGAGTTGTGGAGCTTTTGCGCTTGGAGAATTTTAATATATCATTAAAAGCATTTGCGCTTTAGGAATTGCAATGTGTGTGTGGGTTTTGTGACGTGAAGCCAGGATCTAATCTAATTTTCAGACTTGTGCACTTGTATTCGCTTATTAGCGCATATTTTTGATTAGTGACTTTAATGCTAATTCAAGCCAGTTATTGCTTATTGTGGCTTCATTTTTTTTTCGCACACTTGTTTCTGGATAAGGATGTTCGGCCGTATTTGTCTGCACCGTAACGGACTCTTACTTCTTTCTTGGTGTGTTACAAAAACGTTCTATTGGAAGCATCATCGTATCTCCATTATTTATTTTACTACAGTTATTTATTGCTTGATTTCAATTCTTGCCTTTCGGGCTTAGCGTGATGTTAAGACTAGATTTAACTTGCATTTATTGACTGGCAAATGAATGCTTATCTCTTTTCTGAAATTTTTCAAGTAACCAGGAGAATCGTGTCGTCGTACGGGAGGATTTGTGAAACTACTGGTCCCCCATTCATCGTTTTGCACGTTCAGTACAACTGCATCAGAATTCGATTTCCACTGCATTTATTTCATTTGGCGGCTCGAAGAGTTTCTTCAGCGAAGATTATTTGCCGTAAATGTTAATCGAAGCCATTTGTGATAATTTTTGATACTTTTTTTTTATATTAATGATATATTCACCAGTTAATTATACTTACCTTAAATCAGAACATTGTTAAATATTTATTCATTTGCTTTGGAATTGTATCTAATAAAGTTCGGTTAATTAAAATCTCTGCTATTTCAATTTACAATTCTTTCGTCTCAGTACTTCTGTTTGGAGAAAATAAAATTTTATTCACTTATAATAAAACTTATCCCTTACAATCATACGTTCGGAAATGATGAGAAAGGAAAGAAAATACGAGCTTTTTTACATTTTCTACATAATACGTTCGAGAAAATTAATTTTTGATTAAAAAACTTGGGAAGAGGTAAAAAGTGCAGATAAAGGGGTAAAAATAGATGACTTCAGGATCTGCTACTTGCCTTACCCTACTCGGGGGGAGAGGGGATTAATTTTTTTAATAAATATATAAATGTATTTCTCCTTCACTGCTAAAGCTCCTCCTTGGAATGTTTACAAGATTTTATTAACGTTGAAGAGTACATTGTAGGAAATTTGCTGTGATTTAGGACCGTGCACTACGAACTATACCGTGATTTTTACTTAACATTAAATGAAGTTATCGTCCATTTTTGAAGAGTTCGGTGCACGGGCATAAATCACAGCAAATTTTCTGCAGTTTGCTCTTATTGCGCCGCCAAGGAGCTTTTTTGTATTACAGAGCCGTAGTAAGGGGGGGGGGGGATTTTCAAAAATTCCACTGAGTCAGACCTTTTTCCATAATAGGTTGGTCGTCGACCCCCCTCGACCTCCCCCCTGACTACGGGTCTGTATTAACTACTTTTTTACAATGAAGTTTTCGGACCTTTGTAATCTAGACCGTGCTAAAAACATAAAAAACGAATCTTTCTTTACAATCACGAGAAGCGTGTCACGTAAGACATTGTTGAGCACTGTATACGATGTCATTATTAGGAGCTTTAGCAAAAAAGCTACTTATAAGAACACACGGTTGGTCTGAACAGTCCTCATCAGATAAGTTAAACCTCGACCTTGAAGGGCTAGAATTATTCTATTGCTAAAATGGGAGGCAAGAGATTAAAATGGGAGGAATGTTGCGCACCTGTCGGCGTATCGCATCTTTCAATTCCGCCAAATTCCAGACGTTATCACCGTAAACAGTGGCTTTGAGGTAACCCCAGAGCCAGAAGTCACAGGGGTTGATATCTGGTGACCGGGGTGGCCAAGAAAGGGGGAAGTTTCTGATGTAGTGCAGAAAGTATACTAGTAGTACATCAGATTTTTTTTAATCCTCTTGCCTCCCATTTTAGCAATAGAATAAAATCTTGTAAACATTCCAAGGAGGAGCTTTAGCAGTGAAGCAGAAATACATTTATACATTTATTAAAAAGAAATTAATCATTCCCTCCCCCACCGAGTAGGGTAAGGCAAGTAGCAGATCCTGCAGTCATCTATTTTTACCCCTTTATCTGTACTTTTTACCTCTCCCCAAATTTTTTAATCAAAAAATTAATTTTCTCAAACGTAATATGTAGAAAATGTAAAAACGCTCGTATTTTCTTTCCTTTCTCATCATTTCCGAACGTATGATATATCACATGCCATATGTTGCCATAGTTCTAAAGACCAAGTGACTGCCACCCCCGCAAATCCGACCCCAATGGAACAACTGGGCCTAAACTTCATAGTAATGTAGATTTTGCCTAGAGGACTCTGGATACTGAATTTCACGCCTTTACGTAACTAAATAGCACATAAGGTGCGTTGCAAAAGTTTAAAGGCACCCTATTTTTTGCACATTCCTAAATATGTATTTCAAGTATTTTAAAATCCTTTTTAAGACATGTGGGTAAGGGTAAAAGAAAGTGGTTATTAAAGCGAAAATAATCAAACATTGATTTAAAAATTAAATACACCAAAAAATTAATATTTACAGTGTTGCAAAAGTTTATAGGCATTGCACAGTGGGCTCAACAAGTTATACAATTTTGTTATATTTAGTAAGAAATATTTGAACCACATTTAGTAAGAACTTTATACATTACGCTTGGTATAGAGTTAATTAAATATTCCAATGTTTCTTTTGAGATTTCTTCCCATTTTTCAATGATCACTTTTTTCAGTTCATCTACAGATTTGTATGGTTTTCCATTTGTATACACAGCTCTGGCGAGAATACCCCATAAGTTTTCTATGGGATTTAAGTCTGGTGAACATGCACTCCGTTGTTCAGAAACCACTCCAAAGTAGTTTTTGCCGTATGGGCAGGTGCGTTATCCTGCTGAAATTCCCAAAATGGTCCTCCAATTTTTTCACCGAATGGCATTAAATGTTCATCAAGTAGGTTCTGATATCCTAAAGCATTCATTCAACCATTTATAAATGCTATATTCGTCTTTCTTTGCCATCCAAAAGCACCCCATCTCATCACTGATTCTCCACCTTGTTGCCTTTTAGAAAATAATTGCTTCTCTTGCGTAAGTCGTGCCAATAGTATTGCCACCCATCTAGTCCGTCTAAATTGAATTTTTTTCATCACTAAAATTGATTTTTTTTCATCACTAATACCATTTTTTGCCATTCCTTGGTCCAGCTCATCTTGTCTTTCGCAAATGACTGTCTCTTTAATTTATGTTCAGACTTGACGGCAGGTGTTGTTTTTCTATTCTTATAAACAAGTGTATTGGACGAATTTGCAAGTCGTGATAATGTTGATTTTGATACATTAATATCTGGCCTACTTGCTAGTTTTCCCAAGAAAACTGGAGTTACTTATTCTTTTAAAACAGTTCTTTTTGGCTGGTGGTCGTCCACTGTCACGTGCCAAACGTTTACGCAGTGGAAGAATACTGTACATTTATATAAAAGACACAAGCTATTATTTTAGTCAGTGACCAATGAAAATACATTTGAAAAACAAATAAACCAAACATGAAAAACACTAGAAAAATAAATAATGATGATACGTTCACTAAGAGTATGCTAGCTTAACTTATTGCTAATCATAAATTCAATCATCGATTCAATGACAACAAGAAATTAAGCCTCCTGAGGAAGGTATAGGAAAGTAGCGGAAACCCTGAGTTCATCTATTTTTACCCCTTCATCTGTACTTTCTAACCGCCATTTTCTTTTTTCAAAAAATTGATTTTCTCGTACTTAGTATTTAGAAAATATAATAGAACCCTATATTATTTCCTTTCTCATCATTTTCGTTCGAATGATATATCACACGCCATATGTTGCCCCATAGTTCTAAAGACCAAGTGACTGCCCCCCCGCGGGCGCAGATCCTGCCTACACAATTCTGCATACCGAATTTCACTCTTTTATATGAATTTTGAATTACCTTTTGGTCCCCTCTAATTTCCGTCCCCGAAACTCCGACACTAGTGAGCCAATCAAAACCAAACTAAATAGTGAAGATACTCATACCCATAGTAAGCTACATTCCGAATTTCAACCTTCTACTTCAAATAATGCGGATATTATGCAGGGGACGGACGGACGGACAGACGGACATTGTGAAAACAATAAGTAGCTCCATTCTTCCGCTACTTAATAAACATAATCAAACTAATTATCTTAATTAGAATAAATAAAATCTTGTAAACATTCCAAGGAGGAGCTTTAGCAGTGAAGCAGAAATACATTCATACGTTTATTAAAAAGAAATTGATTCTCCCCCCCCCTTTATCTGCACTTTTTACCTCTCCCCAAGTTTTTTAATCAAAAATTAATTTTCTTGAACGTAATATGTAGAAAATGTAAAAAACCTCGTTTTTTCTTTCCTTTCTCTTCATTTCCAAACATATGATATATCACAAGCCATATGTTGACATAGTTTTAAAGACCACGTAACTACCACCCCCGCAAATCCGACCCCAATGAAACACCGGGGCCTAAACTTCATAGTAATGTAGATCTTGCCTAGAGGAATCTGGATAATGAATTTCACGCCTTTACGTACCTAAATAGCACATAGATATGTTGTCCTCTCTGAATCTCACCCCCGTAATTCCGACCCCAGTGTCCCAATCAAAACTAAACTAAATAGTGCAGTTGGACATGCCCATAGAAAGCTACATTCCGAATTTCAACCTTCTACCTCAAAAATTGTAGAAATTATGAAGGGGTACACAGTTAAGACATTATAAAACCAATAAGTAGCTCCATTCTTTCGCTACTGACAAGGGAGCTACCTGGGCTCACTCAGAGCTTTTTGTCTGAAAATTTTTTTATAAATTCTTACCAGTGCCAATAGTAAAACCCCAAGTACTTTTGCTTGGCATTAATCGGGAAGTTCGATTTTTCGATAGTTGAAAATCGTTCATTTTGCTATTGTTTTGGTAATTTACGATTGTTATTTTGGTTAAAATGGATAAACAACAACACAGTAAAGGTGAGTAAATGCATTTTAAAATTAAAATAATGTATTTTTAGGTTATCTAAAGCGTCAAAGGAAAAGGGAAGCAAAAATGGATCCAGAAAAGCGCTTGAAATTTCTCGATAATTTAGTTGAAAAATTGAACTTCCCGATTATTGCCAAGCAAAAGCACTTGGGGTTTTACTATTGGCACTGGTAAGAATTTATAAAAAAATTTTCAGACAAAAAGCTCTGAGTGAGCGCTGGTAGTTCCCTTGTGAGTAATATAGATTATGAGCACTTGAGCAATCGTGCGTCGACAAAGCGATTTCACGTGCGCGCGCCGATGTCAGTAATGCTTAAAAGATGAACAGAAAGTAACAATGTATTTCTTCTTGACAAATCGATAGTTATATGACATGCCATTAACTTGGTATTCTTTACACTCACTGTTTTAGCACGTGCATTCGACTTGAAGGGTTCCACAAAAAATTCTGAAAAGTTGATACGGCCGAGCTAAGACTTTGACAGTCATATTTCTGAAAACAGAATTTAAAAAAATTAATCCGTTTTCAAGTTATCGTGCAAACGGCGGACGGCCGGACGGATAAACGTACAGACCAAGGGCGCATTCTTATAAGTAGCTTTTATGCTAAAGCTCCTAATAAACCGTTTAAATGGGTCAAACTTTGTAAGCTCTAACAACACCAGCAATTTAAATGGTTTCCTACAAAAACTGACTAGAGAGGGAGTTAATTGTTTAAAACATGGTCATGGCCGCCTCCTTGAGTAAGGACGAAGCTAATGAGTTTGTTTGTAATTTAACTATTATCCAGTGTCTAATTATATGGAATCTCCACAATAAAATTGGCAATCGCGACTTCTTCCGCCGTTCACGACACTCTATTTTGACGATTTGTATTGCGGATTCGCCGCCGCTTCGGCATGCTTTGGTCCTCTATTTTGTTTTGACTCAAAAACGCAAGTGCGCAAAAAGCGAACAAATAAACGGCAGCTTGTGTCGTTTTCTTTTATTTCGTTTTTCTGCCTTCGTTTAAAACGAATTTCGTTTATTTGGCCAAAAAAATGGTTTTAAACCGTTTTTTTTTAACCGTGAAACCAGCCGCTGTTATCAATTAACAATCACCCACTTAAACAGTTTCTTTTCTCCCTAACGTCCAATAGTTCAAATTATAACTTATACTCACTTAAAACAATTATCTTGATGCATCGATTGTGACGCTGTTTCAGTAGTCTTTTTGTTAAGATACCAGCAGCATTATCATTTTTGGGTACGTATTGAATATCAATGAATTTCTCATCACAGTATCTCGCACCAGATGATACGCTATATCGATGTGTCGAGTTCTATTATTTTATACTTACTGTAGTTTTTGGCAAAACAAATTGCAGCACAATTGTCAGTTTTCACTATACACTGAACGACCAATTCATTAGAGACACTCCGCTAATAGCGTGCTGCGCCTCCTTTAGCGGTGAGAACTGCCTGAATACGAGCTGGCATGGATTCAACTAGGTGTTGAAACCGTTGCGAAGGAATAGCAGCCCAGGCTGACATCACAGCGTCCCGTAATTGTGCAGGTTGGACGGTAGTGTGGGAAGGCGTCGGATGGTTTTCTCCACATCATTCCATAAATGCTCGACCGCGTTGAGATCGGGCGAACGAGCTGGCCACTGAAGCAGGTGGAAGTCCGCGTCATGTTCCTCGAATCAGTCCAAGACCTTTCGAGCACGGTGACAGGGAGCATTGTCCTGCTGAAACTGTCCGTCACCACCATAGAACACAGTCATCATGAACGGGTGCACCTGATCGGCAACAATGTTCAGGTAGTGTGTCGCATTCAAGGATGTGTCTACGGATATCAGAGGACCCAATGTGTCCCAAGAGAAGACACCCCAGACCAGCACTCCTCCTCCACCCGCCTGTACGGTTGTCTGCTGACAGGATGGGTCCACGGCCTCGTGCTGTCTGCGCCAGATGCGCAGCTGCCGTCCGCATGATGAAGTAAGAACCGCGATTCGTCGGACCAGGCGACCTTCTTTCACTCATCCAGTGTCCAGTGGTGGTACTTGTGTGCCCATAGCAGGCGCGCTTTTCTATTTTGCGGTGACAGCGACGGTACCCGTACTGGCCGCCTGTTGTTAAACCCAGCTCGATGCAAGGTGCGCCGCACCATGTGCTCCGAAATGGGTTGGGATGCTCCCTCATTGAACTGCGCTGCAATTTGTTGGGCTGTTCCCGTCCTGTTGCTCTGGATGATTCGTGCCAGTCGCCGTTGGGCTCATTCATCCACGGCCCTGTTTCGTCCGGAATTGTTTGTTGGAGATTGTTTTTTGGCGTAACTGTCATTCACGGAATATCCTTGACACTGCTGCACGGAAAAACCCGAGGAGGTTCGCGGTTTGCGAAATGCTCAACTGCGCCCGTCGAGTTCCAACGATCATGTCTCGTTCAAAGACGGTCAAATCCTTGGATTTACCCATATTCAGTCCACTTCTGCTGCTGACTGCAACCTGTGTTCCAATGCATCCCTTTTAAATACCGATTCGGCCTGTTCCATTGTTTGGGTGTCATGTTGAATATACTTGAGGCGTATATGCATTTGTGTGCTCTTGTTGAATTCCCACTTTTTCAAACAATTCATCGAGTTGTTTGTTGAAAAATTTCAGCCTATTGTCCGTTGAGTTCTTTGTAATGTTTCTGGAGACTGTATTTCTGCATAAGAGATGAACTTTTGAACATAGTAGGCAACTTCACCTTTGCTATTCAAACAGTAGATAAATAGTTTTCTCGAATAATGTTCAAGGAATATTAAAAAAATATTTTGATCCACCCCGCGACTTTTCTTGCATTGGTCCAAATAAATCCGAGTGAACAAGCTCTATTATTCTTGATCATCTTCGAGTAGTTGTCGAAATACATGGTTTCATAGTACAGGGTAATTACAAAAGAACTTCACACTTTTAAAAATTTATTACATCAAAGCTA
>JAHWFO010061744.1:898309-915292 GCA_023313115.1 Rhysida immarginata | reverse complement strand
TCTGCCTTTTATTTATTTATTTATTTATTTATTTATTTATTTATTTATTTATTTATTTATTTATTAGTTTATAAGGTAAATGTTCTCCAAAATTATTTTTGTGCCTATCATATGAAAAAATAATCAAGTATTACCATGCAGGCTTTATTTATTAATCCTTATGGTTATTTTTAATTCCAAAAACAATTTTCTAATTCTTTAACTTGTCTCCTATTCAGAGATGTAGAATTATTAAGAAAGTTTACAAAAAATTACAAAATGTTAATGATTGGCAAGTCATTATCAAAATATGATGAAAGTTGCCAAACTGTGGTAACTGAGAACGGGAAAAACAGGGATTAGGATTAATCAGACGGAAGCTCTGAAGCCGTGTAAGCTTGTGCAGGAAATGTGCTTCAACCTAGAGACTTGCGCCTTCCTTCATTCTGCTTTTCTCTTTATTTAAAAAATAGTTTTATTTTCTCTCAAATTTTAACAAAAATCATAAGTTTTATTAGCGTGCCTTTTAAAGCAAGACTTTGTAACATAGCTGATAGAAAATCATCTTTAAACGTTTGGAATTTTTTTTTTTTTTTGTTTTTTTTTTTTTTAAGCATTGCTTATCATGCTTCTTAAATTGCTTTAACGAAATGGTAATGCTTATTTGGATTTTTTTGATGAATTTCAGAGGAAATATGTCATCTTATTGTTGGCATTATTGACAATCAGTTGGATTTTTTCTCTTTTTAACATTAGTTATTATATTATTAATTAAATTATTTGATTAATTTTAATTAAGCGTAACTTTTCACCATTTAATGCATTTATCCCATAAGCTATATTAAGCATGAAATTCAGGCACTTATTTTAGATGCATAAACAGTAACTTTTGTCTTTTGTTGAATATTTTTATTCCTTTCTTTTCATAATATAAAATTGAGTCTTCCTTGAACATGGCTAAATTTTTATGATTAAGGAGATAAATTAATTTTTTTACTCTTTGATTCAAAAGAACATTTTTAAACACTTCATTGGTTTTTTGGGATACATGAAAAGTTTTATAAATTATTTTTTTCCAAACAAGTTCCGACTTTCTTGTTTAGTGGGGGAGGGTGCACTAAAAAGTAAGATGGATCATTTAGTACTACAGTACTTCAGTAACCGTTCACTTTCTATTTAATAAGAAGACTCATCCTACAAAACATTGTGTTGAAAATGAAGTTTATACATAAATCTTTTGTGTGATGCAATTGTACTTGTGTACCAGTGCTGTAAAATTACTTCTGTAAAACTGTTAAATAGTTATTCACCAAAGATTGTTGAATATTATTATTATTATTATTATTATTATTATTATTATTATTATAATAAGTATCAAACCTATTCTTCCTTTGTCCTCTATCTAAACCATCAGGACTTTGACTTGCTTTTTAATGCTGACCTATGGCCTGAAGGAGTCTTTCTTTCATTATTCGTGGGCAAGTTACACGATTCTCAAATTATTCAGCCAGATGGAGTTCATCGTGAGTTGGTTATTTTACGTATGGATAATCACGTCGCTCAACTCAGTCGGGAGGGGACTGATTCTCCTAGTCATTATTGACACGATTTATTATCAAAATGTGCGTGGATTGCACACTAAGACTTTGCAGGTCTTTGATTTCATCTCTGAGCAGGCAGACTTCATTTATTGCTTCACGGAAACTTGGTTAAATAAGACCTTTGCGGATTTCACTTTATTTGGTGATGCTTTTAGGATTTTTAGAACGGACAGGTCCTCTAATCGACGAGGCGGCGGAGTGTTGATCGCAGTTCCCCTCCATCTGAGGTTCATTCAATGTCCTCTATCTACCAGCATTAGCCAGATCGACCTCATTGCGATTGAGATCTTTTTTCCGCAACCTTCAGGGAGACCTGATTCTACTATTATTTACAACGTATACATTCCACCTGTTGTACGTAATTGCGATTTTGAGTTGTTTCTGAAGAACTGTTAAGATTTTTTTTTCTTCACACTACCTCGAAGGTTGTTATCGCAGGGTACTGTAACTTCTCCGATTGTGATGGCAAGAACGTACACTCTTTCCAACACAAGCAAAGAAATCTTATAGTCTCCTTCTGGCTTGCTGAGCTTGGATTGGTGGACTTAAATAGTATCAGTAATAAGTTTGGTGGAAATTATGACAAAGTTTTCACCAACATGCAATTAACTGTAGTTTTCACTGGCCGATGATGTACTGGTTACCCCTGATGTCTACCACCCACCTCTACTCGTCCGTTTTCTGAAAACTTTCGTTATATCTTACCAGTGTGACTCTGATTTTAATTTTCGTAGTGGAGACTTTAAAACGTTATATTAGACTATCATGAACTCTGATTGGAGCGGTGTTCTTCTTTCGAATGACGTTGATACGATCTGGAATGGGATCACTTCTATCATTAATGGTGCGATATCTAATACCTTCCAAAGATACAAGCGGTAGATTTAGTGCTGTACATCGTTCCTTGATCATAAAAGGTTCAAATTATCTTTAGATCCTTGTGATTATGTGAAATATTCAGAGGCTAGGCACCTGTTTAAAGCCTCCTGGCATGCGGATAAACTGGCGTATTTTATGTCATTGGAATCTCATATCTGTTTTAATCCTAAAGCGTTTTGGGCTATATCAAGGAAGTTGCTCGGTTTGAGTAGACACAATACCTCTTCGACTGATGAAGAAGATCGTTAAAATCGCTGCTTCTTTCACTGATTCCATGAATAATGATTCCATTCTTCCTGTCGATGTCCCCAATCTGCAAGCATGCTGGCATCGGATCAACTCGAAGTTTCTCTCCAGGCTCCGTCAGAACGTCAAATTCTGGACCGTGCTAAAAGACTGTCTGCGTCCAAGATTTGCACTGTCCCTAACATACCAGACTATATTTTCAAAGGTTGCCTGCCTGGCTTGATCATTCTATTTATGCGCCTGTTCTTTACGCCGACGATGTAAAGTTGTTTCTCGATATCAATGGGTGGGGGGATTGCTCTAGGCTCCAATCTGCCCTGTCATCCGTGTATCAGTGGGCTTGTTCTAATGGCCTATTACTGAATCCTGACAAGTCAATTGTCGTTTCGTTTAATAGATCTACGGCCCCTTTTAATTATGGCTATCACCTTCAAAACAAGGTACTTTTTAGAGCCAAGTCGGTTAAGGACCTTGGAGTCATATTGTCGTATAATCTCTTTTAATGAGCACATGAACTCCTTGTATTTAGATATCTCGCCGCCTGGGACTGATTAAAAGAGCATGTTTTTTTTTATGGGTGCAAGAACACTCGATATTTTATTTAAGGCCTTTGTTGTCCCTAAGATTATTTATTGCGTTTGGGTTTGGTTTGGGGGCAATTTTCAAATCCTCAACAAAATTCATCGCAAATGCGCTAGTCTTGATCTATTCAAAAGAAAATATAAACATAAAACTGGTCTTGACCAATTGGCAGTTTTTAACGTTTATCACATTATTTATATGGTTTTATTTATTATTTTAGTTAGTATTTTTTTTCATAAAATTTGTGTTTCATCTTGATCATCATCATCATCACAGTCAACCCTTTGCAATCCACTGCTGGATGAAGGTCTTCTCTAAACGCTTCCATTCTTCTTTGTTTGAAGCTTTGGATTTCCAGTTGACACCAGCCACCTTCCTTATTTTGTCGAGCCACCTTGCATGGGGTCGTCCTCTTGGGCGTTTAAAGTCTCGAGGGTACCAATCCAGAATGACTGTGGTCCATCTCATGTCTTGTCTTCTAGCAATGTGACCAGCCCATTCCCATTTAGAACATTTGATCCGTTCGATGACGTCAATCACCTTCGTTGACTTCTTATCCAGCTGTTGCATTTTCGATCTCTTCTTGTAATTCCCAACATACATCTTTCCATGCTTCTCTGTGTTGTGTGTAGTCTTTGTGTTGTCCTCCTTGATAAAGTCCATGTTTCAGCTCCGTAGGTGAGTGTTGGTAAAACACACTGGTTGAAAACTTTTCGTTTCAAGCTAAGTGGCATGTTGCTCTTCAAGATAATGTTATTCTTGCCAAAAGCACTCCATGCTGTTCTAATTCGTCTGTTAACTTCATTCAGAATGTTGTCATCCATGGTGATTTCTTGTCCCAGGTAAATGTAGCTCTGTACTTCTTCAACCACAAGGCTGCCTGCCATGACCTTCTGGCAAGTTTTTTCACGAAATGCCTTGAGATGTCAGATGTACCAGATGATTGGAATAATGCAATGATGGTTCTATTTTTCAAAAAAGGAGACCGAGAAAATATCCAGAACTATCGCCCTATCAGCCTTTTGTCAGTTGTTTATAAGATCTTCAGTAAAGTCCTGACAAACAGACTTGATTCAGCACTAGACTCAGCACAACCAAGAGAACAAGCGGGCTTTCGAAGTGGATATAGCACGATCGACCACATTCAAGTTATTAGAGAACTTATCGAACGCCACAACGAATATGAAGTGCCACTTTGCTTTGCCTTCATCGACTTTGAGAAAGCTTTCGACTCTGTGTTCACACATGCTTTAGTGAAAGCTCTGGAAAGAATGGGAATAGCCGGAAGCTATATTAGTATTCTTCAGAAGATATTTAGTAAAGCGACTGCTACCATTCGTTTGGATAAAGGAAAAGCAAGGATCAACCTTGGAAAAGGAGTAAGACAAGGAGATGCCATCTCACCAAAACTCTTCACAGCAGTTTTAGAGGAAGTCTTCAAGGAACTGAACTGGTCAAAAAAAGGACTTAAAATAAACGGTGAATTCCTTAACCACCTTCGTTTTTCCGATGACATCGTTCTCACCAGTAATAGTCCTTCTGAATTGGAGGAAATGTTACAAGAACTAGCAGAGGCTAGCCGGCGTGTAGGACTGAAACTGAACACACAGAAGACAAACATTATGTTCAATGCATTTGCTCCAAAACAGAAGGTTTCATCTTTATATCCTGAGTTTATTTTTACCACTTTACGTAGGACCCGTAGGGGGTTTACTCTAATTCCCACTATTATTTGGAAATCGTCGCTTTCTCGGGTCAATCCCTTTTCTAAATTAGTCAAAAATTATGTGGAACGTTTTAATGACATAGACCTTTCCTGTGCTGAGGGTCTGGATTTAAATTTATTTTCCTAGGTTTTCGTTTTTGCTTTTTGGTTTTGTTTTGTTTTTCTTGCCTGTTAGTTTTTAATTCTTAATTTTGTGTTGTTCTTAGTAGTTAATTATTAGTTGTTGGTTTTGTTTTGTTTTTTTTTATTTGTGTGTTTTTCATCAACCCCGTTTTGGGTATTTAGCCTGTTGAGAGGCAACAAGGGGCTCTCCCCTCCGGAGTATCTGGCGGGGTATTCCCCTTTTGCTGCTACAATTATTATTATTATTATTATTATTATTATTATTATTATTATTATTATTATATACAACCATCAGGTGGCGATGAGTGGCAGTTGTGTGTTCGCTCAGTCTCTCACATGGCAAAAGATAAGAAAAGGCAGGCAGGAAACTATTGGATTTTGCCCTGCATGTAATAACTCAATACACTGACATCAATCAATCTTATGTAGCTTGCACAGGCTAGTGTCACATTCTCTTTCACGCTAAATGCATGAATGTTGCGAAGGATGTTCAGCATGTTCAATCAACATGGCAGTATCCGGAATGCGTAGGAGAGAATAGTAATGGCAAGGAGGTAACTGAAGACGCCCATGAGCAAAGCTTCACCTCCTCATGCGTTTCCACGATACCAGATAAGTGCAATTTTACTCAAATTTTAGTGGCAATACGGGAATTAATTAGTATGGTAAAGGAATTTACCAAGCTCGCGTCTAAATTGCAAGACAAAAATCGAGAAATCAATAAGAAAATCGACAAAATTATCGGTGATTTAGATCTTCACGATAGCTCGCGTGCGATACGCTCAAGCCCCAAGTATGCAGACGTTATACACAAAACAACAGGTCACGATAATAGTAAGAAGATCGATCAGTTTGCCGGAAGAACTTCAGTACCGGCCAAAGCTCAGCGACTTAGCGAGGGTAAGAATGTTTGATTTAAGCCCAATCTGATAGGGTCCAGTGCAAGGAGCGATGGATTGGTTAAAGCGTGCAGTTTGAATAAAACAGATAAGACTGTTTGTTTCCTCGACTTCAGTCGAACATCTTCATTAAGATTATTAGCAACTTCGTTATAGGTCTTTTTCACTCATTAGTCATCAATAAATGTGTTAGGATCAAATTGAAGTACCATACTTATTCATCTTTTGTTCTTTATTTAAGTGAACATGATTTTGACTTACTATTTGAATCTTCTATTTGGCCCGATAACTTGTTTGTATCCCTCTTCGTCGGTAAACTGCACGACAACCATATTGATTCATCAGGTGGCGACGTTCGAGAACAGGAGATGGCTCCCACTTGTGAACGGCTCGCAAATACCAATCGGGAGGGGGCTGATAGCTAGTGACATGATTAAAGGGCTATATTATCAAAACGTGCGTGGATTGTGCACCAAAATACCACAGATTCTCAACTTCGTCACTGAGAAACCGGTTTTATATTACTACCTTACAGAGACCTGGTTGGATGAGTCTTTTTCAGATTTCATATTTGGAGATGCCTTCAAATGCGACCACTCTTTCAAGGATCGAGGTGGTGTATTAATTGCAGTTCGGGTGATTTGAAAGTGAATGGACGTACGCTGACCATTAGTATCAAACGGGTTTTTGTATTCGCGTTTAAGGTTTTCCACAAGCATTTATCGGGTCAGAAGATTGTTTATAAAGCAATGGTGTGCAGACAGGCAGGCCTATTTTAAATCCTTGGAAATGTTTATTTGTTCTAATCCACGGGAGTTCTAGGATATTTCTTGGAAGCTTCTTAACCTGAACAAGACCAAATCTAGCCAGCTTGATGACGAACAACTTTCTAAGCTAGCCATCTCATTTGCAGCTTTGATGGATAACAACTCTACTCTCGTTGCAGATGTCAGCAATCTCGCTGCTTGCTGACACCATGTTAATTCTACCTTTAGGTTGCAAGTCGTTTTGGAGCAACAAGTTATCGATCATGCCAAAAACTTGCCGGCGCCCAAAGCTTGCACATCCTTCAACATATCAGATTATATCTTTAAGGGATGTTTAGCAGGCTTGATAACACCTTTTCTGCATTTATTTAACATGTCTTTGACTCTAGGTCGTTACCCACCAGCTTGGAAAAAGGTTCTTATTCACCCAATTTCCAAAAAAAGAGTTGGCTGTTCAAAAGACATATAGACCCATTACTATTATCCCTTTTCCAGCAAAATTACTTGAGTCGTTGCTCGCTGATCAATTAACACATTATGTTGAGCCCCATCTTCCGGATGAACGGCACCGCTTTCGCGCGAAGAGAACCACCCAGTTCAACCTCGCAACTTTCATGCACTATAGGTAATACGTAATTTGGACAATAGGAAACGAGTCGATGCACTCTTTCTTGACTTCTTTAAAGCCTTTGACAAGGTTAACATTTGTCTATTGCTCTAGAAGTTAAAATTCATTGGTATGTCTAAAGGTGCCCTCGAGTGATTTAGCTTTATGTTGAGAAATAAAAGCTTTAATATGCGCTTCCTTAGACATTGGGTGCGGCTTATGCCATTAAAAGTGGAGTTTCGCAGGGTTCTCCACTTGGCTACTTGTTATTCAACATATTTGTAGTTGATTTGCTGGCTGCACTTGTCTCATCCTGCTAGAATTTTGTTGTATGCGGATGACGTGAAACTGTTTCATGCATGAAAGGGTGGAGCGACTGTGTGAGACCTAAGAGTGGCTTGTTGCAGGTTTATAAGTGGGCTAGCGGCAACGGTTTGGTTTTAAATGCAAAAAAAAATTGTGCGTGGTTTCTTTCAGCTGCACTGTCGCATCATTCATATACAATTATGTTCATAATGATATTCTTTTCAGGACTATCAGGGTAAGTGTGTGATTTTGTCTGATAACTTTTCTTTTGTTATGCATATGAACTCTTATTTGGACATATCTCATCGCCTTTGGTCTACACACTTTTTTTCAGACATTAGGATGGTTATATCTTATTTAAGGCCTTTATTATACCTAAGATATTGTGCATGGATTTGGTTTGGAGATAATCTTCAAATCCTCCGCAAAATACAGCGCAAATGTTCTATCCTTAATTAGTTTTAACCAATGTTAATGTTTTACAAATGATTCTATCTCAAATCTGCTCTGTGCTGATGATTTGAAGGTTTACTCCAAAATTAGTAATTTACATCATGCTCTGAATCTTCAGGAGAAAATCACTGAGGTTCATCACTGAGGTGGCATGACAAAAATGGTCTCCAATTAATTGCAGACAAGTCTAGAATGATCAGATTCACAAGAACAAATAATTCAATTAAATTTGGATATATTTTACAAGGGTCTTTACTACAATTTGTTCCTTATACAAAAGATTTGGGTGTTTTTTTTCACTTGGAATGATTCACCCAAACATCATTGTGAACATCTGCTATTGGGAATTACTAAAAAAAATTGAGTGTTTAAATCGGTTATACAGGGTTATTCAAAATGAATCATCCAATTTCAAAATGCTATATTTTCAAAAATAAATGACACAGAATGATAAGTAAAACATGAATACAAAGGGAAAATATGGAAGTTTTTTTTACAAATGTTTAATATAACTTCCTTTAGTTACACGTATAATGTCAAGACGTAAAGTAATCAGTTGTTTAAGTTCACATAAATTCGTGGGTAATGGTGGCACATAAATTTTATCTTTACAAATCCCCAAAGGAAGAAATCGCATGGGGTCATATCAAGTGATCTAGATGGCCAGCTGTGTAACAGTTGATTTCTTTGGGCTTCGTATGAAAGCGTCTCACTCTATCAACATTTTCCGCAGATATGCCTGGTCGCCCTCCACTTTTCCCTTTACATAGACATGCACTGGTCTCGAACTGATGATACCACCTCCGAATACTCTGAGCCATAGGCGGATTAATTCGGTACTTTTTACGAAATTCACGCTGAAAGGTGATTACAGATCCACATCGCGCAAACAACAACAACACGCAAAAGGCTTTCTGCTCCACGGACGCTATTATCACTTCTGCGGCTGCAAAACCCTATCAAACAGCTTTCGTGAAATAACTTCACAAAGAATACATGGACACCATCTAGTGTTCACAATATAAAACTTCCATATTTTCCCTTTGTTTTCATGTATTACTTATCAATCTGTGTCATTTATTTTTGAAAATATGGATTTTTGAAATCGGGTGATTGATTTTGAATAACCCTGTATTACCTACCTATATACAGAAACTACTATACAGTTTTTAAAATTTATCAGGCCATAGTATTGTCAAGAATTGTATATAATTTACCAGTTTTGTTCTTGGCTTCTCAAGCTATTATTACTTATGTAAACATGTCTTAATTAAATTTTGCTTATCAAATAGTAAGACTCCATAAAAAATGTATTGATGGATTATTTGCTGTTAATCTTAGATAACCTTGTATCAAAAACTTTAAATATAACTCTTAGATCAATTTTAATTAAAGTAATTGATCCTTTTCTATTGAATAGAATAGATATACAGCACTTTCGTCCTAATAGTCGTTTACTTAAGTTAACCACACGGCTCTCTCATACTGACAGCTGCCTGATCGACCCTGTTTATATATTAATTAACAATTACAATAATCAAGACCTTCACTCTTAACTTTATTGATATTTTTATGTAGCATTTAATCTAATATTTGTATCTTTTTAACCTCTTATCTGGTTCTTGGCGTTTTAATTTGCATTGTTGTATCACTGCATAAGCTATTAATCGCCAATTATCATGGTTCACATTTCTTCAGTTTATGTTTATTTATTTCTCGTATTCAATATCTTTATTTTATGTTTTACTAATAATCTGCCTGTTTGGGGCCAGTACTGCTGCAATGTTAAATAAATAAATTATTATTAATCATTATACAGTTAAAAAATTAATTTTTCCAGAATGTTTGGGGTACTGTAATCATTTTATCACTCAACCCAGCATTGTATGTATTACAACCCAACATTGGTAAGATGTCAAGGAATAAATTTGTTGGATAGTGTTTTTTAGTGATTAGGCATATTTTCTCCTTAATGGATACATCAACAGTAAGAATTGATAGGAATCAACTGCAGATATTATTAAGTGTTAATTAAAATGCCATTACATTCATTTTAAGTAGGGGTGTGGTGTGCAATTTCACAACATCGTGGGATCCATGCTATTGTTGTTTTGTTTTTTTTTTAATTATCCTCAATAGTCAATTATAAAAAAATATAATCATGCAGTTTGTTGCACTTCTGAATTTATTATTGTTGAATATTCCCGTTACCTGGAACAAGATGGAGCAACATGTTGTATGACCTGTGACACTGTGCAGTTTCTTAAAGGAATGTTTGATGACTGCCTGATCTCTAAGGTTGTGTATACAAAACAGGGTCCATGTGCCCCAGGAGATCTGAAGTGAAGCATTACAAGAGAGATTGTGACGTTCCAGTTAAATGTAAGTCACGTATGTCCGACGAGAGGAAAGAGGGGGGGGGGGGGGTATCTATCGAAATTTACGTGGTATTGTCGTTTGAATATTAGGTAGATAAGGAATTCATTATAGTGCGTTGTAGTTGCGTGTTATAAGATATATTTTGTTGTTCTGTTGAGGTTACAAGTGTGTTGTGTAATTGTTTGTGTTAAAGCTACTTGTTGCCATCGTGTGAGCGATCGTAATTAATCCTCTGTTGGAACTGCGATTGTTAGGAGCTTTTCCAAGAAGATCGCCTCAGCTTCCAACGGAGGATTGTTGCGATCATTTTCATAGAAGTATGAATACGTCACGGTTTTGTTAAATATTTTGTTTATTATTATTATTATTATTTTTTTTTTTGAAAATTTTCTTTGAGCCGTACAAGCGTACTTTTTATGCTCAAGTCTTTCCAGTCTCCAATGTTCGAATACGTGAACATGGAGGGATACCCCTCAATTTCATTGTAAATATATTTATTTAGTTTAATAATGTATTTATGATGTTTTACCGTTTTGCTTATGGAAATTGGAATTGGCTACGAGAGATTTTGTCTGAATGTGAAAGAGTATATGTGATATTAATGGAGATTGAAGCAATGACGCCGCCTAACAATTGACGACCAAGTTATCGATAAAGGAATAATTAGTGTTTGGAATCAGAGCTGGTAATGTTGCTGATATGAAGATTATTGGTGAGTGTTTTTAACTATATTTTAATACATCGTGAGGAAGAAGCAGATCGAACGCTCGGAAGTGCCCAGTTTACTGCGTGCCATCGGTCCTCCCGCTGAGAGCAACCATTATGAACCCTCGTTGCTGCACCCACGCGGTGTTTTATAGCGTCGCTCCCAATAGTAACATTTAAACTGTCAGTTAATCCCGCAGTTTTTAGAAGCAATACTTAATGACTACGAAATGTAATCATAGATTTAATTGTTTATGTTAAGTAGTTTAAGCACCTCGTTTGAATTATGGGAGCGGATGTATTGCACACAGGTCTTCCGGTTAAAGGAGTATGATTTGCTGAGTTCACTGCATTAAAAGTGCTCATGTTGAATAATAAACCTCTGGAAGCACCGGCGGAACTCTTGGCTCGCCAGTGGCCTCTAAGTCAGGTTCTCCCGTGCCTGCCAAGAGGGCTCTCTGTACCTCCCCCCTAGTTGCCCGATCAAAGAAGGTGCATTACGCTATTGTGCGTTTGATTAGTAGGAATACTTATTCGGAGGCACGCAGAGTTTCCCTGACAGAGTGGCTGAGAGCATACATACTCTCTCACTAATGAGACTGGAACCACAGTGTCTTCAGGCCCAGAGCTATTTGCGAACCCGAGTGCCAGTATTTGTCTTGTTTAAGTCGGAATCACCGCTCTGAATAGCATTTATTTGTAATCGTAATTTGGATTTAAGGGGTCCCGTAGTCAATATGACAAGTCTGGATAATTGTTATTATGGAAAATATGAATAAGAAATTTGGTTTAAAAATGGAAGTAAAAAGACTGAAATTTGCCAATAATATTGCAGTGTCAGAGAGTATTTCATAGTTTGGTCCCAAACCCTTAGCACACCTCACCCCGACGCCATACCTCGTTTCTCGAGCGCGACGTGTATCAAATCGATTGTGGGGGTGGGGGTCGCTACAATTACAAGAGATTGTCTTTCAATATATGCTACTATGCACATGGGTATCAAACCTGGTGGAGAGGGTTAGCCCCTGCTGTAAGCTGAGGGTTGATGTTTTGAACACCTACTATAATGAGATGTCTTTTATTATTTATTATCTGTATCTTTTTCCAATTAAACACATGATATTGAACAGATGATGGATGCCAGATTGTGTGATAAAATGATCATCCTGTAAAAACCTTTTTGCTAAACTAATGTCTATTTATGTAATTCAATAATTAAAACCTGAATTAACTACACAATACCAAATAAGAAAAATTATTATAAAAATAGAATATTATTTCATATCTGCTTGTCAAAATGTTTGAAATGTAGTTTACAGTAAGATGATTGCATTTAGTTAAATAGTATTCTTTTAAGATTGTTTATCTGACATAAGATTCAACTACAGTTTGTTTTGTATAAAATATAATAAAGAGTTTGCGATTTATTTATTTATTTATTTATTTATTTATTTATTTATTTTTTTACGAAAATCAAAAAAATACGAAAATGAAAAATAAATACATTTAAAATGTTTTCTAATAATTTGTATTTTTCGTTTTCGTTTATCCACTTTCATAACGGAATTTTCCAAGATTTTCATAGGGAATTTTGTATGTAACTTTCGTATGACGAAACGAGTTGTGCATTTATCTGCGCATCAGCTCGTTTCATGTTTTGGGCAGATTCATAATGGACGCTGAACTCTAGCCCCATTAAAGAAAGCTTTAACTTAGAATGCATTTCGATAACGCAACAACCTTATTATTAAATAAACCAGAATTATGCAGTGCGGTAGCTTAATCAAAATGTTGATAAAATGTCTATTCTAAGATATTGATAACTAACTTTGAGTCGACTGAAAGAATCCATTTTGAACAGGGCCAAATGCTACAAGGGAAACAAATTTTCATTTCTTAAAAATTAAAAATCAATTTCATGCGCACAGCGCAACTTGTTTGATGAGGGTGGGGGGAAGCAAATATGAAATTGCCACTTAAATTATTTTGTTTCTGTGTTGTTTTTTTATTTTCATTGAAAAATTGCACAGTCTAATATTTCACCTTGTTTAAAACGTTTCTTTTTTTATGTATTGTCATTTATTAAATTTAAAAACAAAAAATAATAAAATAAGACTTAAAAAGCTTATACAGAGGTTTCCTATATCCAAATGTAATCCTTTTGGAAACACTTTGAGGTTTCTGTGGGGAAATTTTTAGGATAATTTTTGGCCCCCCACCCCCCCTCACCATTGCGGGGGGGCCCCCAAAAAAATAAAGGGGAAAACATAGCTCACTAATGAAGAAGTCATTGGAGTGTCTTGTAGATGAAGGAATAGCTCCTGTTAATGAGTGCTATGGTGGCTGTCAATAATGCCTCGATGCTAACAAATATTAGTTAAGTATTTCATTATTTACCACTTATTAGTTCTGGAGCATGGGGTGTTCAAAGCAAAGTTTGGATACCAGTGTACCACTATATGTAATGTATTAATGTAATGAGAATAAAGGGGAATAACTGATCATTTTTTTTTCTATTTAGGTTGATTTTAGATTATGGTATTTACCTTTTTTCATTGACCTATTGTAAAAATGATATTTTGCTTTAATTCTTCCCCTCTAATTTCATAAAAAGATAATTATTCTTTTAGTATAAATGCTTCATGCAGTATTAAAAATAAGCGTAAAACTTAAAATATTCCATATAAAATTGTAATTAATTACGTTAGACTGCCATCTTACATAAAAACTAAAAAGCATCTGCTTTTTAATGAGATGCAGAGGAAAGAGTAACTTGATAAAATTGTTAACGGAAGAATATAGAATACTTTTCAAGGGTTATCATTTTTAAGGATAGACATCACTTAATTCAATTATACAAATTGTAATTCAAATTTTAGTAATTAAATGGGAGCTATGTATAAATCAAAGAAATTCTTATAAAATCAAACAATTACATCCCATAACAAAAAAGAATAAAATCAACCAGAAACATATTTCATTTTCAAGACTATAACAAAACTGATTGTTTAGTGAATTTTTTGGAGAATGAAAAATGCCCTTATTATATTAAGCAGATCAGGCCATTCACGAGTTTTAATCTTTTGTGAGGTTGGTGTTGATCAACTAGCATCAATTGACACAAGAGACATGGAGTGACTCATAAATGCAAGGAGCCAGAGAGTTTAGGGGTTCTATGGCCTCAGTGTGGAGGCATAGGAGCGTGGCATGACCAGTCGTGGTGATGCTGCTGAACTGCATCACCGAAGGATGACCCAAGCTGTTGCGGGCTGTAAATATTTCCTTCTTCCATCTTATTAGCCATTGTAGCCCATTTTAAGAGTAATTGTTTATATGATGACAAAGAAAGTTTTATATGATGACTGATGGCCATTAAAAAAGATGTGAGTTTTCTGTATAATTTTTCATTAAAAAAAAAAAAAAAAAGTAATTGCAGTAAAGAATGTACATTTGCTTTTAAACTGTTGACCAAAATATTCATGTTTACTAAAATAGAGATAGATGTGAAAAGTTTAATTAAATTTTTGAACTTTAATTTTTTTGTAAATTTAGTAGGCAACTTTGTAACAAATTTAATTATTTGTAATTAACTAATTTTTTTTAATGCAGTAGTTTTGTCCTAGTGTATTCTTCCCCTTCCCTCTTCCTTATTTTTTCATCAGTTATTATAGCTAGATATTGAAAAAAAATGTATCTGTTTTTCAATACAGATATTGAATAAAAGCAAGTGTCTCGTTTTTACTGCTGATGACATGTTTTTTATTTTATTAAATTATTTCTTCATTTCTTAAAAGTATAATTGATTTTACTAACAAATATAACATTGAGGCAGGAATAAATGAAAGAGGCTTATATTTGTAACATTCTATTGAGGTCTTCCAAATTTGGCTCCTCAGTTTCATAAACAAAGAATTAATTTTATATTTAATTTTTCTAATACTCTAGAACAGTTTTATGATGCTGAGAAATTGCTCAAGATTTGTGATTCAGAGGTCAAAATCACCTTAATTTTTATGATATTTATCAGTTGTAATGCTCGTTAAATACGCTCAGTCTCCGTATTTCCTAAGAATTAAATATTTCTTTCCTTTAATGTATAATAAATCGTGATAATTTAATTTTCATATTAACATCCTGAATTTTGAATGAAAGGATTGAAAGGAATAGCATATAAATACTTCTTAGGGGGAGGGGGTTTGGAAAACCCAAATTCAATACTCCTCGTCATATTACATTTATCTGATTCTTCTGAAAATGTAATGAAGACTCTAATTTAACCTTGAGAGAATTTCTATCGATCTATGAATATGATAAACTGAAGAAAAGCACAATTGCTCTTGTACATACACAATGTATATTTTGACCATCATTCAGCAAGAATACCATTAAGCATAGTTGCAAGGATTCATTTGCAAACAATTTTAACAGCCAATTGGACAATTTTAAATTAATTCATTCATAAAGACTAGACAATCATAAAGCATTGAATAGAACTAAAAAGGAAAAAAAAAATAAATAAATAAAACTCCAAGAAAGTGGGCTAATCTGGAGTTGCTTATAATCGGATGTTACTGTACTGTTTTTGATTGCTAATGGAGACATTTTTAAATAGTTTGACAATGGAAACATTTTGAATAGACAATTATTGCCTAGTGGTCCAGAGTCCAAGTTTAACAATAAATTTTAGGTTTTTCTTGATTTTTAATTGGTTGTTTAAATCGTTTGTAAATAAATTCTTACACTTAAAAGATGTGACCATGCTTAATCATGTTGTTTTGAATGGTGACCACATATTGGCAGAAACATGGTCAAGAAGTAAGGTAAACATTTCATATGGACAATAGGAATTGGTTTTCTTCACTAAATATCAATGCATTATTAGACATGACATATTTTATATATATGTATGACAGACTTTTTAGTTCCTATGAATTGTCAGTGGATATATTTTTCATCCAGTGAGTTTCCAATATTTATTTATTTATTTATTTTTAATATCCTAGTATAACTTTAGAGGATCTAGAATCACAAGTTATATTGCTTTCACGTTATGAATATTACTACAGGGTGATTCAAAAGTTATTAGTTTGCGAAAGCAACTTTCACGTTATGAATTAAGAGTTTTCTGTCAAGTTACAAAAAATGATTGCGGCAGGTTTGTTATAAATTACAAATTATGAATTATAAGTTATTACTCGGGAAGTGACATACCACTTTCTTTAGGTCACTTCCTGTAAAAATACAAGATGGAGGTATCAACGTTAATACTAAAGGATTATCCCGATGTGTTTTCCCTTATAAATGCACATGTGCTACCATAACTGCACTTTTTGATTGGCTGCGTTATTTTTGGAAAAAAAAAAACTTTTTTGTACTTTTTCGTTAGAGTTAGGACTTTGTTAGGAATTAGAGCTCTAATTCATAATTCATAACTTGAAAGTCACTTTTGCAAACTCTCTACTGTGCAGTAGTGCATGTTACATTATAAATTTAACATAAAAATATTTTGAACTGATGGATTTCAATAAGAATATTTTAAAAAGGAATTCAAAAGTTACTTTTTTTTTTGTCAGAAAACACTGCAACCACTCATCTATCCAGGAGATGTGTTCTCGAGCCCACTGCAATCGAGCTTCAATGTGAGACTCAGCCACTGCACACTAACTTTTGAATCATCCTGTATAATTTTTTTAAAACATTCAAAACTTAATTTAAAATTTCTAACAATACT
>JAHWFO010061744.1:872308-887770 GCA_023313115.1 Rhysida immarginata | reverse complement strand
AATTTCCCTCATTTTTATGCAAACTTCGGCAGATATTGTGATTAGTATTTTCAAATGTAAGAAAAAGTTTGATAAAATTCTATTCCTTTGGCTTCGAAGCTGTCCTTAGAAATACTGTATCTTCGAAGCCATCTATCTGTTGTTCGCAAGTGCTTGGCTCGATATGGTTTTATCCGTTTGGAATTATTTTTTAAAAGGGATGCTCATTCCCGATATCATTATAGTCAATTCAAATAGAATGAAGAAAAATGATACGCAAATTATTCAGCTCAGTTCTTCATATATTCCTGGCTCAAATGATTTCTATATTTTCATTATCCTGCATTTATTTCGTTCTCATTGAGCAGGATTTTGAAAAGACCAAGAAAACTTCCTTTCGTATGCCATTTTCGATTAAATAACAAAAATTAATACTCTAATGGGGTTTAAGTTGTAATTTTAATTGTTATTTTTATCAGATTACAACCTTATATCCTCAACATTCCTGCTTATACTATGCATGGTAAACATCGTGCTATGTATTCATGACGTTGAGGCTACATGCAGCGCCAACTATCGGCCGCCTTGGCTGATGTTCGACAATCTTCGGAAATTGACATTAAAAACCCAATTTTCGCATAATTAACCGTTAATTTTAGGGAAACAAAGTATTCCATAAAGTATATTAAGACAAACTGCATCTAATGACACAATAAACCCAACAAGTGAAAATTCCGTGTCACTTGACCTTTAAATAGTAATTTAGCTAGTAATTTTATTATTTATATAGCCATCTTCATTACTTTTATATATTTAATGAAACTTTTATAATTTTATTAATTAAATGTGTAAATAATTAGAGTAATCTCATTTTAATGCACGACTGCAACTCCTTATTTCTTCAGCAGCGGCCATGGTTCTATCAACACACTCACTGCTGGATGCTGACCAATAGCGATAGAGAGCATTCTATGACATAACATCTTCAAACTAATCGTAACCGCCAAGTAAAGTGAATTCAGGGCTTGGGAATCGCCGACATTAACTTTTTAACACTTGATTTTCTTAATAATTTATGAATGAAAAATTATGTGACTGGTTAATTACTGTTCCGAGGTGTTAGAATATTAATTTCTATGTTAGAAAAAGATTGAACAAAGACTCGTTAATTTAAAACCATCAATTCAAAGGCCATCGTGTTTTTATCTACAGCAGAGAAGTCGGATAATTTGTACTAAAAATAAAATATCTATCTGCGATTTACTCTTTCAAAAAGTGTAACAAAATTTTCTTATAAAGAAGATAATAAGCAAATTTAAAAGAAAATAGGCACGATATATGAATATATTGGTGATCAATCCAAAATCATTACTTCGAAAAATCCACAAGACAGCAAATCCCTGGAACCGAGGTTGCCAACTTGTGAAGGGATGATTATTTGAATTTTCATTTTTATTTTGAAATATATTTTGCAATTAGGCATATAAATACTATAAATATAGGAAAAACAGAAAAGACTACTCCACATAGATAAATTTTTACTGACTCAAAATTCGATTCAGTAAGTTTGAGTCAGTAAAAATTTATCTATGTGGAATAGTCTTTTCTGTTTTTCCTTTATTTATATAAGGTAGCCACAGTTTCGGCTATTTTTCTATTCATATAAATGCTTTTAATCCATAAGATTAATGTAATTTTATTGTTAATTTTTTTAATGTAAATACAAAGTCCGCAGTTTTTTTGTTATTTTTTTAACTTATTAATTTCTATTTCAGTGAAATCTGCATTTATAACTTGCATGATAAATGTTACTGTAAGCTCAAAGTTCATTCAAAAGGTTTTTAATACTGCTCTTATATTTCAATAGATGCCCAACCAACTGAAACTGAACGTGAAACATACGATTTGGTTGAATCTGCTCTGAGTAGCTCTGAAGAAATTCTTCAAGAACTTCAGCAATACAAAGGCGCTGGAAATGAAATAAGAGAGGTTGTAACTAAGTTATAAATTATAAATGAAAAGTATTAATTAAAATCTTTCTATTATTTGTTTATTTTTAATCAGCTTTGTTTGTTCTAGGCCATTGCTAATCCAAGAAGTGAAAGGCATCAGGACAGAGCATGGGAAGCTGTTCTGCCTCTTGTCTCAAAACTCAAAAAATTTTATGAATTTTCCTTGCAATTAGGTAAAAATTTATATATTTTTTTAAACAAATTTTTATGTTCAATTTGCAATCACTCATTTTAAGTAAAATGATGCTCATGTATCATTTTGAGAAACCAGCCTAAATATTTTAAGTTTATACTTTGTATTTAATCTGTTATTATGTTTATTTTAATATCCTGTTCTTACTACAATTCTCAATAGGAGGTATCGCGATATGCTGTTCTTACAATGCTCAAGCTCTAGACATGCGCAATAAAAAATTTTTCTCCTTCCTGTGGGCAGTGTTTCTTTGTATTAAATCCAAATACAGTTTTCTTTTTCTACGTTCAGAAGGTGGATGAAAGTAGACGTTTTATCCATGGATACATCACTAAGTTTTTCTTTTTTATAGTATCCGAATTATATCCATGAGTTACACCCTGATAATTAGGCATATTTTAAATATCAGAACAGCATGTGCTACTCCTCCGTTTTGAAATTTCTGCCCACAATCAAGTCATTAACATTGATATTTGACTGTGAACAAAGATATGAATTTTTGAAAATGAGGAAATAATTCACATTACACTACAATTGATCTTATGGCTGTGGCCTAATTCATTTATGATATTGGCTAGATGAATTAAAGCAATGAATGGTGCTTTCTTTTCATCAGTTGTGACGATGGATGAGACGTGGATTCTATTTTTTAACCCTGAAACGAAATGCCAATCTTCACAATGGAAACACACTGATTCACCGCCACCAAAAAAATTTCGAGTCACAGCCTCTGCTGAGAAAGTTATGGTGGCCATGTTTTAGGATAGCGAAGGTGTAATCCTCATGCATTGTGTTCCAAAGGATACAACTGTTACAGCTAATTCATACGAAAATGTTTTGAGAACAAAATTCCTTCCAGCATTGCATGAGAAACGACCAAACAAGACTGGACGGGTGCTTTTTCATCAAGACAACGCTTCTGCTCATCGGGCACTCCTAACTCAGCAGTTTCTTCAAAATAACAACTTTGAGGTGGTTCCCCATGCTCCATACTCACCAGACCTTGCTGCTAGCGATTTCTGGCTTTTACAAATCATGAAGGACACTCTCCGTGACCGCTCGTTTCCCAACCGAGCTGCTGTTACTTCAGCGATTTACCAGTGGGCAAAATATACCCCTAAAGATGAGTTCTCAGCAGCCAAGGAATCATGACGCCACCGTTGTGAAAAATGTGTTAGACTTCATGGTGATTACGTCGAGAAGTAACAGTAGTTGTAGCTTTCTGGGTCAGAAAAAAATTTGGAGACTTAGAACTTGAACGCACCTCTTAATAATGTGCTACTTAATTGAGAATAAACCTAGATATAAATGGACAATTTTTTTAACATAGAACTAAAGCAAAAGCTCCTATTGTTTAATATTTTATTATTAAAATAAATAATACTAACTAAATATAGGGTGATAGTGTTAATTAAATATAGGTTACAACTAAATTTTATTACAATGAAACAATAAACCATTAAACAGGCAACAACCATAAGATCAATTATAGCATAATATGAATTGTTTCCTCATTTTCAAAAATTCATATCTTTGTTCACAGTCAAATATCAGTGTTGAAATTTTTAGAGTACTTTGCTATCATATAGGTTTACATAATCAAATTTTTATATTCAGTCCCACCAGAGATAACTAGACCCAAACTTTACAAAAAATAGAGCTTTTCAAATTTCAAAAATTTATAAAAAATTAAGTAAACATTTGTCAGTGTTCTTGCTTTATATAAGGCTAGTAGTGTAAGATATCTAACTAGAGGAAAAAAATACACTTTGATAAATCACTCCTTGGTTGTTATTTTTGGGTCTAAAAAAGTGGATTTTTTAAATTTTCAATACCAAACTTTGGAGGCCATTTTGACTGGTTATTTTTGAATTTAGGGTATTTTGGGTAATAAACAATGCTGTAGACGAGACGTTTCTAAAAACAATCATGTCAATTACAATGTTGTAACTTAACCGAGTGCAGAGATATTCAAATTAACGCTAATGTCTCCAAATTGAAAAACCGTCGTGCACTTACAAATAAAAATGGCCGCCATTCAGTAACTGTGCAAGGTAAAACTTTTTTGAAAACTGTTTTGAACTTCTCAATTATAGGGTAATCACATATAAACAAATCAAAATATTTAAAAATGGTCAAGCGACCCTCATTGGATTACTTCCTATGGATTGACCCTCTTCCTTTACCTTCATTTAATGTTTTTACTGTTTAGGAAAATTATTTTATTATATGAAGTAAATATACCTAGAGAACATGATTTTATGCAGAGTGAAATTGTATTAGGTTGTTGTATTTCCATAAAAAAAAACAAACCTGAAGATAATTTTCTTCCTTTGCAGTATTTCAAATGCTCATCATACTTTTTTATAATATTAGCTTTTATATCTATGTATGTTAATTCAGATTAGATTATAGAATATAAACACATAAAGTGCATAATGAAACAGATTTAAAAAATTTGACTCGTAAAAAAGATGTGCTTTACCATGATATTTTAGGGTGATTACTTTATGGATACAAAATTGAAAACCAAAATGAGTGGCAAACCACTTTACTAGAACTACTTATAAAAGCATCTGAGTGATTGAAATTGTTACTCTGTGGGATTTGTTTTTTGTTTTGCTTTCCCTCCATATATATTAATGAGCACTAGAATTGGAAGCTTGTAAGCAAATTTTTTTATGCTGAAATAAAGGAACCAAAAGTGAACAGTAAAACTAATTTAATAGTCTGATACGTTTTACCATTCACTTTTGGTTGGTTTCAGCCTCAATTACAATGAATAGTCCACCATGGAATTTTAGCATGTTCTTTTATGCATCTTTATGTATACCATATTCTCCCCAAAAAATTTTACCAGGTGGATGGAAGAAACGAAACAGTCAGAGAGCAAATATTAAGAACAAGTCATTATAAAACTTTTCATTTATTAAACTAGCTGGGCAGCATAACCCTTCAACAGGGCCTGGGGAGAACACTGATATCAGATTTCAAAACTTTTAAATGTTTTTATTTTGTTTTGTTTTTTTAATATTTATTATTAATTATTCATTCTTTTTAATGTATGCACATCACAGAGGAAATTGTTCCACAAATTTTGTGGCAGTTATGTTCAGGTCCGATGACTGCCATGGTTCATTTGGAAACGCAGCAGGCATTAGTGAAACAGTTTGCTGAAATACTGGAATTTGTTTTAAAATTCGATGATCTCAAAGTAAGTAATAATAACAACAATAAATTTAAAATTTTGTTTGATAAAGTTTTAAATTTAGTTTATAATACTATTTATAAAATAATGCTTTTCCTTTCCTCTTCTAATATTTTAAGTAATCATTATACATGGTGAGTCAAAAGTCTGTTACCCCCTTCCTATCTTGGATACCAGTGTACACTGAAGAGCCAAAACATTATGACCACCTACTCAATAACGCCTTGCGCCATCTTTGTCCTGCAAAACTGCTGCAACTCACCTTGGCATGGATGCCACAAATTCTTGGTAGATGACTGGAGACTGGTTGTACCAAATGTCTAAGCAGCGGTCACGCAAAGTCGAGATATTCCAACATGGTGATGTTTGAGCTATGACATCCCAAATGTCCTCTATCGGATTAAGATCCGGCGAGTTAGGTGGCCAGGATATTAATTGGGAATTCATCCTTATGCTCCTCGAAACACTCCAACACAATTCGAGCCTTGTGACATGGGGCGTTGTCCTGTTGGAAGATTCTATTTCCAGTTGGAAAGACAAATGCCTTGTAAGAGTACAACTGGTCCGCAATGATATTCAGATAGTCCGCAGCTTTCATGGTCCGTTCTACCACAACTACGGGTCCCAGAGCCTCCCATGAGAACGTCCCCCAAAGCATAATACTGCCACCACCAGCCTGTGTATGGCCTGCTGTACAGGGGGGGAGCAACTGTTCGCTTGGAAATCTGCGTACCCTGACCCGACCATCGATGTGATGAATAAGAAATCGTGATTCATCCAACCAGGCAACTCTCTTCCACTTATCCATGGTCCAGTCTCGATGTTCCCGGGCCCACTGTAGGCATACCGTAGCGCTCAGAAAATAAGGCACGAGTACAATTTTTTGCTTTATTTTAACAGAGCAATAAGACTTGCGAGTTTTTTCAACAAGTGGCAGATGACATGGAAATACAACTTTATAAATAAAAATATCTCAATTCTTTTTATAACAAGTTGCTGTAAAAAAGAAAATTGTCTTTAATGTGTGTTCACAAAATAAGGCCCTGGTTAAATTTTGATACATATTTCATACCAAACATGTTGCAAATCTGAAACAGAAGTGAGAAATCAAAGGAGATGATGTCATACATTAGTACTTATAAGGGAACCCCACATAGGCTTTTTTTTGCGTGCAAGCACACCCTAGAAGCGATAGCGTTGCGTGGCAGTGAAGCGCTCCAGAAGTGCGCAGAGTTCAACAAACATGGTGGAAAGAGGGGAAGCGAACTTGTTAGCGGCGATCGCCAAAGAATTGCAGTTAGAGCACTGTTATTAAGCATAAAATCTTAATTTTGCTGTACAATTATTCGTCTCGAAATAATTTATAAGATGAGGTGGGCATCCATGAATACTATTTTTATTTAAAATTATAAAGCACCACGATACATACCCCCTCACCAACGCAACATATTACTCGACGATGCACATGAAGCCAGACGCGTGTTTGATTACCGAATTACTTAATAACATGAAATAATAAATTAAGGAAATAGTTATTAATTACTATAGACATTTTGTACTGGAAGGCAATTAGCTAATTGTAATAATCTATTTTTAAAAACTAAGTTTGTTTAGAAACTTGAGAAGCCATTCAATTGTCGTCTGCTGCTGTCTATTTCATCTGAAGTGTATTTGTGCTTATTGCTGTGAGTAGTGGAAGAAAGAAGTTCCGTTAAGCGCATTAATACATCGCTTTAACAATGGAGCCCTTGTATGACTATGGTCAGTATTCCGAATGAGCGCTCTTGCTCTTACTCAGGACCATTGTTGAATACAAATTTCATATTGTTGAATTCCTTCTCAACATTGGTTTGAGTAAGAGCAAGAGCATGAGCGCTCATTCTGAATGCGGGGGTATGTGTGCTCAAATTTTTTCGTTTTTGTGGTTTATTTTGAAAGAAGCAAAATTTCGCACTCTCTTATTTTGCAAACATCTATTGTAGCTTCAATTGAGTAACATATTTCAATTTAGTGGAAATCTGTGACATACATGTTCGAGGGATTCCCTTGTTAGTCGGATAGCCGTTACTCTTGATAACAGCTTGATATCTGCTAGGCATAGAATCGACTAACTTTGCCATGGTTTCGGACGGAATCTTAAACCATTCTTCCTGAAGCATTTGAAATTTTTCATCCAAGTTCGATGCCTTCTTGTCTTTGCAGCGACGAAACAGAACCTCCCTGAGATGTTCCATGGGGTTGAGATCAGGGGACTGCGATGGCCAGTCAAGTATTCAAACTTTTTTGAAAGCCAGATAATGCTTAACAAGGTTGACGTGTGTTTGGGGTCGTTGTTGTGTTGGAATAGCCAGCATCTGGGCATGCAGTTTTTTTCCGTGGGGATGCATGTGGTTTTGTAGAATATCTCTGTACATATTCTTATTCATAGTACCAACAACACGCACAAGAAGACCCCCACCCCATTTCTACGAAAACAACCCCAAACCATCAGAGATCCCCCTCCATGCTTCACTGTGGGCACTTGGTATTTTGGATTGAAACGCTTGTTCTTGGGGCGTCGAATATACTGTATTCCGTCTGTTCCAAAAAGCAGAAACTTAGATTCGTCACTCCAGAGGATTTTTGCCCATTCGTTGGAGTTCCATTGCTGGTACTTCTTTGCAAAGGCAAGTCGGGCCTTCCTGTTCGCTGCTCTAACGAGAGATTTCTGTGCAGGACGCCTACCATTCAAGTCTGCTTCTACTAGACGCAGTTTTGTTCTGGAAACACTAACTTTAACCCCATGAGCCTCTTGCATTTCACGGTTCAAATCCACTGCTGTAAGTCTGGGCTGAGCTTTCGATAACCGACAAAACACTCTATCTTCCTTTTCTGCGGGTAGTACGTGATCTTCCTGATCCAGGCTTTCGTTGGAGATCTCCTCTTGCTCTCTTTTGTTGAATAATATTTCTTACTGTAGTTTTTGGAACATCGAAAGCGGATGCAATGCTGTTGTTAAGATTTCCCCTCCTCAGCGGCTTTTGCAATTGCCTTCTGGACCTTCAAATCGAGATGTACCCTTTGATTTGACATTTTCCTAAAAAAATTGAAGGAGTATTATATTAGTTATTTTAATGCATTTTCTGGTGACAATGGAAACTTGCTTCTTTTTTTTTTTTTTTTTTTTTTTTTTTTAATAACAGTGACCTGTGCCTTATTTTTTGAATGTCGCCAAATCAGCAAACGTCTGTTCAGTTTTTGTATGAGATTTATCTCCCAATTGTTTGGGTCTTATGAAGTGTTTCACCCCTCTACATCCTCCTTTAAAATATTGGTTCAGTCCGATAATCGTTTATAAATTTACATAAAAAATTGTACTCGTGCCTTATTTTCTGAGCGCTACTGTAGTTGACAATGACGCTTGGTCAACAGAGGCACACGAGTGGGACGTCTGCTGTGCAGGCCCATATCCAACAGTGTCTGCTGAACTGTGTGTTCTGAAACACTTGCACTTGGACCTGTATTGTATTGGGCTGTCAGCTGAGCCACTGTCTGGTGCCGATCTTGCTTTACCAAGCGGGACAGTCTCCGATGTCCTTTTTCTTTGATGACGCGTGGCCGTCCAACACCTTGGCGTCTACTGTTGGCTTCACTGCCATTTATCCACTTTGCATAAATACTAACAACGGCTGATTGTGAACAACCTACCGGTCGTGCAGTTTCAGAGATACTCATTCTGAGTGTTCGAGGCATTACAATCTGCCCTCTCAAATTTGCTTAGATCAGCATCCTTTACCATCACTCACAAAATTAAGTGCAAGACTAATTCCTTACCTTCTCCAGCAGCAGTTAAATACCATTCCCACTTAATTACGTGCCACCACGTGATCCAGACGACTTCATTCACCAATGTGATGGTCATAATGTTTTGGCTCTTCAGTGTAGTTACGCAAATTCCGTATTTCTATCTGATGGAGTACCTTTCATCATCTCAAAAATGCAAATTAGGACACATTCAAATTCTATCTTGAAAAAATTCCAATTGCACATTTGTTCAACAGCAAATTCCAAACAAAACAAAAAAAGTTCACCAAAATCCGATGAGCGGATCGAACCAGTCTGGCAATCACTGATAGATAGGTTGAATAAGATATTCTGGTTGTGTTACTGGTGTGTTTTATTATTGTATCCTTATTATCTCTAAATCTATTCTGTTTTATATAGTCAAACCTTATAAATGGATCTAGCTTGACTGTTTTTTTGCTTTCTTTGAAACAAACGAAGAGAGGCCGCCATGTTTGAGGAGCTCTGAATAAAGCCGACATCTACAATCAATAATCATGTATATTATGCATGTGCCAGTTTCCTTTTTCTTTTGTGCTGGTCACTCAAGTTTATAAAAGAATTATAAAGCACAATAGGAAATACTTTAAAAACTTCTAAAAGTGACTATTCCATGTAGTTTACAATCACTTTCATTAAGTTCTTTCGCTTTTTATCGCAAAATTTTTTAATATTGCTAAAACAGTTCGGATATCAGTTTTCAAAGTTTATGTAATCATATCAAATGATGAAATCATACAAGGGTATTTCAAATTTGACCTGGACTTTAATTTTTGTAAATTTCATTGTTGTAAAAATCTAAACTTTCTTAGTTGGGATGGCAACTACCACCTGTTCATGCAAATACAGCAGCACTCATCTGGTTGCCATGGCAACTGTTTGTTTGTTTAAACAAAATGGCAAACAGTGATGTGTCGACCAAAGTGGAGGAACAAAGTTTCTCCACAACGAAGGTGTGAAAGCATCTAAAATTCATCAGAGACTTCAAAGACAGTTACCCAGGTCTTGTTTGTCTCGATCATCCGTCTTTGCTTGGTGCCAAAAGTTTGAAGGAGGGTGAGAATCCACTGACAATGAACCTCATAAGGCAAGGCCAGCAACTGCTGTCAATGATGGCATCATCGCATGAACAAATGAGCTGATAAGGTATAACAGGTGGATTCATGTCAGCACTGGCAGTGTGGAGACCATCATCCACGATAAGCTGAAATTCAACAAGATCTGTGCCAGATTGGTTCCTAAGCAACTGTCCGAGGATCATAAAATCACGGGGGGGGGGGGGTCTGTTCCATGCTGCTGCAGTGATATGACAGGGAAGGTGACAGCTTCCTAAGGCGTGTTGTGACCACTGGCAAGACTTAGATTCATCAAAACTAAACAGGTGGTGGCCTTACAGTATAACAGAGGGACATCAGGAGTTCCAACTAGTTTCGCCATTTATTCCCGGCTTTGTCAAGGATATACAGCAAGAGGCATGCAAGCCTTTATATATACAGAACAGTGGTACAAGTTAAGCAATGAGCGTAAATACATACAAGAACACAATAGGATATAAAGCAAGGGGACCAATGAGAAAAAGGACATAATGGCCAGTAGAATAAAATAGAATAAATACAAAAATTTTTTAAGATACACAAAAGAGAAGTTGTACAGAGATGGTGCGTTTAACGCGGACCGAAGAGAGAACATATCCGGTTGTCCGAAGACAAGAGAATTTACATAAAAAACAAAATAAAATAAAGGGGTAAGAAACTTACAAAATGCAGAAGAAACATAAAATAAAGAAAACGAGAGAAAATCATAGTAGATCAGATAAAGAACTAAGTATTGCAAACACGTTAAAGTCCGTCTGGCAATTGAGAAGCAAGTGTGGGGTGGACCTCTTGGCCTTGAATATTTCGATCGCTTCGAGGGTAGCAGTTTTTTCAGGTTTATTACAGATGTGCAAGACAGACATAACCTCTTCTTTTGTCTTCAAAGTGTGTCCGGAATCTGCGAGATGGTTTGCATAGTGGGAAATACGGTCCCGTTTTTTATACGAGTCAAGGTGTTCCTTGAATTGCAATGCAAGATTGCGGGTCGATAAAGAACGGCTGCACGTTAAAGAACCCTTGCAAGGCAAAATTTGCGGCCCCTATAACGCCGTCCTGAAATGGCCATAGCAGTTGAAAAGGACATTAATACCAAACAAACCAAACCAACCATTAGACTCAAAGATTGACGGACCGGCACAGAAGTTACCGATCCATTTGGGAGATGAAGCTAAAGAAATCAAGATGCCAGTAATGAAAATGGTGATTGGAGAATATGAAAATAACCATTTTTATGCCACTCAAACTTTACCTAAGATAGACCTTAAAACTAATGATAGCAACTATAAATGGATGTGAGACACAATTCAGGAAGGTTGGTGAGCCGGACCACAACTGGAATTCCAATTTTCCTGTAACACAGAAGAATGAAGCAAAAATGGATCAGCGATGGGGAACAGGTTCTTGGTCTATTCATGTCAAAAATAGACGTACAATACGGTTGTGTTTGGGGAACGTGAGTGACGAATGTGACTGTGTTACCCTGGCTGGTTTGCTGCGGGATCAAAAACTGAATATTATTGAATGTGGCAGGTGGATCACCCGTCAGGGTAAAGTCTCTCCATTTGTATTTGTGCGCATTTCGGACACCCCGATGGAAGACCGTCTGAATGAAGCAATATGGCCCAAAGGGAGTTTCAAAACGCCCTTTCTATGGCCCAAATCCCAACTTTAGTGACGATTACTGGTGCGAGAAAAAGATTGGAGGGAGGCCTACCACTCCCCAGAATAAATAAGGAGCAAGATCTAGATATACTGAAGATCCTTTATCTAAATGCACGTTCATTGATACCTAAACTAGATGATCTGGTTGCGCTTCTCCAGTTGCATTTGGTCGATTTCTGTTTTATAACTGAAACCTGGTTGACACCACATTGTGATAGTGAAATACTTGCAATCCCTGGTTATATGACGTTTAGAGCTGACCGCCTAACAAGAGGTGGTGGAGTTCTTATTCTGGTTGCAAATAATTTTAAAACAACTTTAATCGACTCGGTCAGTTGTTTGATTGGAATTTGCCTCCATCAAGTGCTTTTTAGGTATCAATAGCATTGCGTTTACATTGTTTTACCGTCCATCCTATATTCCCATGGATGAATGTGTTACCGCGATTGGTAATCTTGATGTATCCTGTGCTAATATAATCTTAGGCGACTTGAATTGCAATTCTCTGCATGCCTTGTTAGATCTTAGGATGTTGACAGCTTCTACTTCAGCCATGGGACTAAAACAAATTATAACCACCCCCACAAGAATTCCTAATTCATTGATTGACCACATATACATTCCTGCAGGTTTTAAATATAGTGAGCCTATGATGACTTCGGTACCCAAATGTGACCATTTGGCCATTGTGGTTTCAATTTTGCTTCCTGTGGTTCGTCCAGAGGTCACCACACCTCTGCTGAGACTCTTCCCGAATTATAACAATTTTAACAGGGAAGACTTCCATAAAAATTTGGATTTTCTCAACTTAGATGAATTTAGTAAAATAGAAGATGTTAATCTGTTTAACATAAGTTTAACATATTAGTGACAAATGCGGCAATGGCCGCTGGTTTTGCTTTTAGTAAAAGCTATAAGATCAACAATAGGTGCAACAAATAGTGGAGCAATGATTCACTTGTTATATGGAAAAAGAAACAGATGGCCTATCACGATTTCTTGGTTCAGAATGATCCCCAAGCTTGTCAGGGTTTTAAACAAGTGAATCAAGCTTTCAAAAAGGCTCTCAGGAAAGCTAAGAGAGCGCACGTTCTTCATCACACAAAATCAACCAAATTTGGCGACTATTACGTTTAACCTGTTCTACCGATAAACCTAAATTGCCCATTGAGGAAGAGGAAAATTATCTGGACTGGGTTAACAACCCCACCAATATTTCTGAACCGTTAAAAATAATCGAACAGGCCTCTAGGTATATTGAGATATCTCCTGATCCGTGCGTTGCTTATGGAAGAAAGTTGACTAACCTGATAAAATAGGTTAAGTTAAAAGGCCCATGTTACAAAATCTTAATGGTACCGGTCACTGGATGATTTATTGGTTGTGCATGATAATTGTAAAAAAGAAGTTTCCCACCACTCTAAAAATCGTTAAAATTAATCTTATTTTTAAAACTGGAGATCCTTTACTTATTTCTAATTATCGACCGATTTCTGTATTGTCTCCTCTAGCTAAAATTGTTGAAAAAGTGATATTTAACTGCCTCGCCGATTTTATTTGGTCGAAAATACCAGAACAGCAGCGGGGGAGTAGGCGTGGTTACAAGGTCACATGGACCCCCTTAGATATTTTTGTAAAAGCTTGTGCTGCTTATGATAATGGACAACATTTTATCATTGCCCAAACCGATATCTCCAAGGCATTTGACACAATATCTCGACCGCAACTTTTATATGATCTTACGTCCCTTGGACTATCGGAAAATTATATCGAATTACTGCAGGATTACTTCCAAGCCAAGAATGAACATTATAAGCTTTGATCCATTGATTGGGAAAACGTCTAAGCATGGCATTGTTCAGGGTTCGGGTCTTGGTCCTCTCCTTTTTGCGGTTTCAACTGCCTCGCTTTTTCGTCTTCAATTTAATTTAAAAATTGTGAGCTATGTTGACTATAATTTTCTCTTTGCTTCTTATCCACCTCAAGATCACGATCATATTATGAAATTACTTCAAGGGCTAGACACTTTGTCTAAGTGTATACAATTAGAGGCCTTTGCTTGAATCAGGCCAAGATAAAAATTGTGTCTCCATAAAGGAGCGAGCAATATGACCCCCCTTAAGATCTTGAGCATAACTATTGATCCCCTTCTCCAATTTAATGATCTTATCGATCAGCTCATAACATCTTTAAAACACAATAACTTTTTGTTAAAGCGAATCAGATCCCTTTTAACTACTTCACAAATTCGTCACTATTTACTGTTATTGTGCCAAGACTCTCCTATGGGGCCCTTTTTTGGTCATCTGCCTCCATTACCAACCAAAAGAGGCTAAAAGCCTCATATAATAAATTACTTCGGATAGCTTTTAAATTAAATAAACTTGATTCTGTGTCTGCAGCGTGTTCCCGTTTTAACGTGCCGACTTTTTCAACTATTAGTAAGGTTGCCCTTATTGCTGTGGTGGCTGATGCCCTTCGTAACGAAAACCATCCAGCGGCGTTTATCAAAATGTGGTTTAATTTGGAAGAGAGTGTTCGTCAAACTCGACGTTTTTTATTTGTGGTTCCTGACAAGATGACTGCCTTTAAAGCTAAACATTTTCCTTATAGTGCTGTTGTCATGTGGAATGATGTACCGTACCAGATACGTGTACTTCTTATAAATGTATGACAACGTATGCTCATTTTAAGCACAGCATGAATCACTTTTTTAATAAGTCCTAATTGGATTTGTTTTCCTTTTTTCCTGCCATGTTTTAATTTTGAATGTATATTTTGATTGCATGATTTTTAAGTGAATTTTTTTTACTCCTTTCAGAGTGCTCAAGATTAATAATAATTTTATTGTATTGTAGCAACAAGCATCTCTCATCCACGAACTCTATAAACGAGAACATGGAAAAAAGAAATTGCTCCCCAACAGGCAAAGCCCAAAACGGGGTTAATTTATGGGTTAGATAAAAATGTCGGCAAGATTGAAAACGTTAGTTGAAAAATCTTAATCATTATATAGCTGTACTAATTTCATCGCAGGATCAATCCATCCGGCTTGAGAAGAATAAGAACGAACAGATAGTTTTAATCTATTTCCCCATATAACTCTAGAACAACGAAGTCCTATTGAAGCTAAAAAAATTTGATGAATGATTAAGGATATTCGCAAGAAAATTGATCATATAACAGGTTCCTAATCTATCGAGAGACCAAAAAGCGAATTGATCCCTCACAATGCCATCAGAACTACCAAATTCTTTTTCGCAATATTTAAACAATGCATCATGAGACTTCATCAATTTTAAAAATTTTCTATTAGTAAAGCCTGGGAACCAAATAGGAAAACCATAAAGAATTCTAGGCAAAACAACACTTAAATAAATAGAACAGTAATACCGGGTTGACGATGATAATAATAATAATAATAATAATAATAATAATAATAATAATAATAATAATAATCAAGTTTTATGTTCACTTGTGTAAATTAAAGTT
>JAHWFO010061744.1:855236-872208 GCA_023313115.1 Rhysida immarginata | reverse complement strand
GGGGGTTTTAATGGTTCGCCTACCTCAGCTGTTCGAAATAATGATGAAAAATAGGAAAGAAAATTCCGCAGCCCGGGATCGAACCGGGAACCTTTGGCTCGGACCGCCAACGCGCTAACCAATTACGCCACTGCGGCCATGAAAGCATTTCGCTATTTACATGACCTTAGGGCTTGGTTAGAACAGTTACCTAGTTCGCCGGCTGGGACTAACTTTCCTAAGGCGAAAATTCTTAAAGAATAAATCATTAGATGGTCTGTGAAGGGTTTTAATGGTTCGCCTACCTCAGCTGTTCGAAATAATGATGAAAAATAGGAAAGAAAATTCCGCAGCCCGGGATCGAACCATTAAAACCCCTCACAGACCATCTAACGATTTATTCTTTAAGAATTTTCGCCTTAGGAAAGTTAGTCCCGCCGGCGAACTAGGTAACTGCTCTAACCAAGCCCTAAGGTCATGTAAATAGCGAAATGCTTTCATGGCCGCAGTGGCGCAATTGGTTAGCGCGTTGGCGGTCCGAGCCAAAGGTTCCCGATTCGATCCCGGGCTGCGGAATTTTCTTTCCTATTTTTCATCATTATAATTAAGTGTTAATGAAATAAAATGTCTTGTAATTAAGCATTATTAAAGATATAGTATATACGATATTAACACTTGATTTGTATGCATCACTCTTCATGTGGGTTTTTTTTTTTTTTTTTTTTTCCAGATGACTAATCCTGCAATCCAAAATGATTTCAGCTATTATCGACGAACTGTAAATAGATTACGAATGGTTAGCCAGGTAATTATAAATGAATTAGTGAGCATTGATGTAAACTTATTAAAATCTGTAGTTTTATTTTTCTTAATACTTTCTTTATATTGTAAAATTTCTCATTTTAAAGAATTTCAAAATGATACTTAAAGCCCTATTCTAGTGCTTTGAATTCTGCAACAAAAGGTGTCGATAGCAAGGAATTGAGATCAAGGGAGTGCCAATATCAGCTGGAAAACAGGATGGAAACCAACTCTACTTCTGTCAGATTAGGTGGCAAACAGCTGTAACCAATTAGGGTGAAACTTTGATATCTATAGCACCAGTACACACATATGTTGCATATGTGCTTCATTTTTAAAATGATAGCTGTACAGGGTGTACACAAATAATTGCCCCGATTTCAAGATTTTATTGTAGGTGTATTATTTAATACTAGTATCACCTGTGTTCGAAATTCGACCAGTTGTGTATGCGACATGTGTGACAATACATCTCTCAGAACAACAATAGAATTATCATTATTGATTTCAAACTGTGCGACATTATTTCTATTATGCTGCCTATTCTGCCTTTCAATCCGACCCATTAGCGTTCTTCTTTATTTGTTTTCATTTACTTTAAAGATTGAAATATAAATACTGCAATTGAATCGACAAATCTCACGTGAACTGAATTGAATTCTCACTGACGGACATAGGGCGCCATCTATCAGTATCTATTAGCATCCTATCAGTATAGGTTTTTAATTAATATCTCTGCTAATTGTGGCCGTGGAGACTTTTTTTTTTTTTTTCTGAACTTCTGTGGCACAGTATCTTTCGAATGAATTTCCCTCCTTTTATAATAAATACCCCAAAAATGTTCCCCAATTTCGCCATTCATGTATGAATATACAGTATAGATATCATCATGAAACTTTGCAAATACACAGAGCAACTCGTCAAGTTTTTTTTTAAAATGCTCAGCAGATCTGTGTTTCTATTTGTGGCTGCTAGAGGGCTGCAGCTGCAAAACTGATGGAGCGGTCGTGTCAGAAGTGATAAGAAAGCTGCCATGGCCTCCACACTTCCCTGATTTAACCCCTTGTGACTTGTTTGTATGTGGGTATTTGATGGACTTAGTGTTTGTGCTGCTATTACCGGCTGATCTGCCATTATCTGGCTCATATCACCGATCTTTTGCTCAAATTGACAGAGACATGCTTCATTGATTACAGATTTTATATCTGTAGAGTCACTAAAGGGGCACATTAATGAGCACCTGTAACATGGCAAAAAAACTTGGTGAGTTGCTCTATGTACTTGTAAAGTTTCGTGATGATATGACAAATAATACACTTACAATAAAATCATGAAACCGGGGCAGTCATTTGTGTACACCTTGTACAACCTCTGACAATTAAGTTCGGTGAATGACGTCACACCCTAATCTGTGCGAGCTTTACGCGAGTAACAATGCATGTGAATACAAGCCCAGTTGTTTAAGCAAGTTCAGACAGGTCACGTTTGTGCGTGCAATGGTTTAGCAGATGCTCGTTTCTTCAGTTGAAGGTGTAGCGTGCGCACGTAACTGTGGATAATGGATCAAAGAGGAACACTGCCGTAATCGTGCAACAGTTTCTGGCCAACAAAGGGGTCGTATCCATAGCTCATCCACCTTATTCACCAGACTTGGCACCAGCAGACTTTTTCTTGTTCCCATGCCTGAAACGGGCCTTAAAGGGACACAGATTTGCGGGCATTCCAGACATTCAAGCAAATGTGAACTTAAAGCCATCCCTAAGGAGCTTCCAGGACTTATACACCCGATCCCAAAAGTGTATTGCCTTCCAGGATGATTATTTCGAAGGACAATACAGTAAATGTGGCTCTATCTGTTTTGCATTTTGTTGTGTGAACTCTTTCACCGAACTTAATTGTCAGAGGTTGTATATTGTTGACCATGCATTTTGACAGAAATCCCTAATAAATGTTTCCTTACGAGTATGATGGAAGTAGATTGTGATAATGCAATTTAGAATAAATTTGATGAAGGAGTCCGAACTTCAACGCGACAAGACAAACGAAAAGTAAAACATCCCAGCAATCATTTTGCAGACCTCATGAGAATGATCACTGCAGTTTCATGATGGAAAGTCTTCTTGTCTTTGACACCTTTTGCTACTGTGTGCAGCATTGTGTGCTTCAGACTTTAAAAGTTAATAATAAATTAACCCAAGATTAGAAAATTTATTAAAGATTCCATGATAGTGTTAAATTACATATGTAGAAGAAAAGGATGAGATACAAATTCCCTGAAATAAAATAAAAATTAAAATATCGAGAGTATCCTTTGTCCAAGCAATTAGTGAAAGTGAAGGTGACAAAGGATAGTCTCTATCCAAAACTCCCGCTTTTTTCAAATATTTAATATTTCAATTTTTTTTTCCTGATAGTATTAAAGGAATTTCTCTTTCTCTCTCTCTCTTTTTCTTTAATAGCAAGAAGCAGAAAACGAAAGTGAAGTTTCTAATGAGCTGGCCAACCGTATGTCACTATTTTATGCCCATGCGACACCAATGTTAAAAGTTTTGAGTGATACTACAACTCTATTTGTAGCAAGGGTAATTAAATATATTTTTCTTTTATAAGAACAGTTTCTGTAATAATATAGTCTAAATTTAAACTAAATAACTGTAAAACAATAGCATTAGAATAACGAAGCAACAGCAATCCTGAACATTTGAAACCCTAGCAAGCATGCTTCTGTGGTATGTCCTTGGATGTTGTTTCTCACTATCACTATTTATCCATTGTTGTAGATTAGAACCTTCAAAGGAGACCCACAACGAACTCAGAATTTCAGGTTATCTTTAATAGATTTCTTTGAACAGTCTTAATTATCTCAAATGCTGCGTCTTGCATTTCAACAGCTGAAGTTGGGTGCATGCAGTAGTGTTGATGGAATGGTACAATCTTAAACATTCTTTTAGTCTTTAAATAGTCAGTACATTAGAAAAGTTTCCAATTTTGGGATATCTAGCTGGAGAAGCAATCTATCGGTGCATGTACATCTGAGCTGAACACAGAGTCTAATCTTTGCCCACAACAACTATCTGCGAACAGCAAAATTTCATGCACGTCTTGTGGTTTTATCAGAACATCAGTTCTGCCTTAACTGCTTTGCAAAAATTCATAACTTTAAAGAACTTAATAAAAGTTTCAATGACCTCAGACTTTTCAACAAAAATGTTTCACTGTAAACGACAAATGTCTTGGATCAAAATTGTTAAAATTTGATCTTTGTATCATTCTTGAATGTAATAAAACTCCAATTATCCCTGGTTAAGTGTAAAAATTGTTATTTTTTTTCTTTTGTAAAGGAAAAAAAAGGAGGAGCAGGAGGAAGAAAGAAGAAGAAAAAATCGACTCTTAAAGAGTTTTTTGAAATGTGAATTTTAATTATGGACATCCTGTATTAACTCATATTAACTTTTAGAATTCCTCCCAAATAGCTCTTTGCATTGGGGAGTTAATCTAAATATTTGCAATTATTCAGTGTTATATCTTAATAGATATAGCTTAATAACCATCAGCCATTAACCATTAGTTGAGAAAATCATGACTGGAAATCATTGTCTGCCATTTTGGTTTTCAGGGGGAAGCCAACTTGGGGAGCGTTGACTTACGGAGGGACGACTGTACACTGAGAATAACCTTAGTAGCATAGAAAAAAATAACGTCTTGTCCACATGATGAGAAGAGAGAGTTCACTGTGGATAATGACATGATGAAAAGAAAACCGAAAACCTCTTGTCCACAAAGATTTTATTAGGTGTATACATTATTCTACACCAACTACAATAATCAAGAACAATAACAGTCTATTTAAATGATACGTGGAGACTTTGGACAGCCAATCAGCTGAAGGCCAATCAGAAACCAAAGCGAACACATTTGTGACAGTGCCAATAAAAACATAGCCTGGTGGTGAAATTTGACTTTTTTGAATTTTTATTTAGCTATATTCTTTGAAGAAGAATAAATTATAAATCTAGCAAAAAAAGTTATTTAAAAATTCAAATTTTAAGATATTCAACAAATTTTTTGAAATAAGATTCTTTTTGTTGTCATGTATGTGCCCAACTGATAAGATTTCGTCAAAATATTCTTTATAAAATAAAGAATCCCTGTTACATTAAATAGAAATAATAGGGAACTCTATATTGAAGTTTACCACCTCTTGGCAAATCAGCTGGCTGCAAATAAAAGAGGGAACTTTAAAACTCATTTTTCTCAAAAGAAAATTTTCCCCTCCAGGCTACATTTCTATTGGCATCGTCACATTTACAATAATGGTACAAACGTCCTTTTTTTTTTTCCCCCCCCCCCCCCCGCCAAGAACCAATCGATTAGTAGTACATACAAAGCACGACGGGTGAGAAAATCAAAGAAAGACTTTTAAACAATAAGAATTATTAAACAAGTACAGAGCAACTAATTACATAAAAATAACAAAAAAGTAACTACGAACTATTAAATAACTTTAACAATATAGAATCGCCGAGGGGGCCTGGAACATTATTCAGTAGCTGTGTAGGATCTTTCTTCCCAATTACCAAGGTTTCTTAAGCATCCAAAAGGTTCCTACTCCATACCGGTCTAAGGAGACTGCAGTCCTTTATCGATATGTCGTGGCCCGTATCGATCATATGCTTGGCGACTGCGGATTTCTCAGGTCGGCCAAACTGGCTGTGGCTGTATGTTCCTTGAATCTTGTTTGTTTGCTGCGGCACGTGGCTCCTCTGTAAAGTTTGGGGCAATGGCTGCATGCAATCTCATAGATTCTGGATTGTAATAGCGGTGGGGTTTGTCCTTAAGGTTCCCCAATAAATTTCTTGGAGTGTTTGGGTTCTTATACGTTCATTCTAGGACAATTGACACCTGGACAACTGCCACCTAGGACAATTGCCCCCCAACAATAGGGATTAATCAAGGATTTTTTTTTTTAAAGTAACAATTGTTTTTTATAGATTTGGACATGCTAAACATGAAAAAACATGGTCAAAAACGCTACTAATTCTAAATAGTTATTAAATTTGATTTTAAAAATGTGAAATCCATGCACTATTTGAAAACGATTTATAATTGGTTGTCCTAGATTTGAGAATCGGATTGAATCGGATTCACATTTCATATCGTCGATTTCTATTTGTCGAACTTTTTTTTTTTAACTTACAGAAAAATTACCAAGTATATAAAAAGGGAATCTGATAATTTGCCGAATAAATTTTACCTTCGCGATATTATTGTTTTTATATTTAATTATATTTCATTTTGAAAAATAGCATACTGTTTTGGTAACTGCTTATAATCAAACGATATTTATTTTACGAGGTGCATTCAAGTTCTAAGGCCTCCGATTTTTTTTCTAATTAACTACTCACCCGAAATCGATCAAACTGGCGTTACTTCTCGACGTAATCGCCCTGCAGACGTACACATTTTTCACAACGCTGATGCCATGATTCCATGGCAGCGGCGAAGCCTTCTTTAGGAGTCTGTTTTGACCACTGGAAAATCGCTGAGGCAATAGCAGCACGGCTGGTGAATGTGCGGCCACGGAGAGTGTCTTTCATTGTTGGAAAAAGCCAAAAGTCACTAGGAGCCAGATCAGGTGAGTAGGGAGCATGAGGAATCACTTGAAAGTTGTTATCACGAAGAAACTGTTGCGTAACATTAGCTCGATGTGCGGGTGCGTTGTCTTGGTGAAACAGCACACGCGCAGCCCTTCCCGGACGTTTTTGTTGCAGTGCAGGAAGGAATTTGTTCTTCAAAACATTTTCGTAGGATGCACCTGTTACCGTGGTGCCCTTTGGAACGCAATGGGTAAGGATTACGCCCTCGCTGTCCCAGAACATGGACACCATCATTTTTTCAGCACTGGCAGTTACCCGAAATTTTTTTGGTGGCGGTGAATCTGTGTGCTTCCATTGAGCTGACTGGCGCTTTGTTTCTGGATTGAAAAATGGTATCCACGTCTCATCCATTGTCACAACCGACGAAAAGAAAGTCCCATTCATGCTGTCGTTGCTCATCAACATTGCTTGGCAACATGCCACACGGGCAGCCTTGTGGTCGTCCGTCAGCATTCGTGGCACCCACCTGGATGACACTTTTCGCATTTTCAGGTCGTCATGCAGGATTGTGTGCACAGAACACACACAAAAGCCAACTGTGGAGGCGATCTGTTCAACAGTCATTCGGCGATCCCCCAAAACAATTCTCTCCACTTTCTCGATCATGTCGTCAGACCGGCTTGTGCGAGCCCGAGGTTGTTTCGGTTTGTTGTCACACGATGTTCTGCCTTCATTAAACTGTCGCACCCAAGAACGCACTTTCGACACATCCATAACTCCATCACCACATGTCTCCTTCAACTGTCGATGAATTTCAATTGGTTTCACACCACGCAAATTCAGAAAACGAATGATTGCACGCTGTTCAAGTAAGGAAAACGTCGCCATTTTAAGTATCTAAAACAGTTCTCATTCTCGCCGCTGGCGGTAAAATTCCATCTGCCATACGGTGCTGCCATCTCTGGGATGTATTGACAATGAACGCGGCCTCATTTTAAAACAATGCGCATGTTTCTATCTCTTTCCAATCCGGAGAAAAAAAATCGGAGGCCTTAGAACTTGAATGCACCTCGTACTAATAAATTTTCCCGTGTGTTTTATTCTACAAACCTCAATTCCGTAAAAGTTGGGACAGGGTGAAAGCATGCGACACAGCAAAAACATTAATACACTGATGTATTGATTCATTTTATTTCAAAAGAAGATAGTGTATTGGGTAGGCATTATACATTTCAGAACCAAAAATTTAACTAATAATGATAAATATTAGGTTTTTTGTGAACTGGTGGTTGCAACACACTCCAAAAATTTTGGGACAGTGGGTGAATTACCATTGGGTGACGTCTCCCTTTCTTCTGATCACACATAGTAACCATCGAGAAACAGATGATACCAATTTCCGTTGGCAACAAATTCCTGGATTAAATTCATGATGTCCATGGTCTAGTATCGTTATGAACTGAAATAAATAAAGGTCTGCGACGATACAGATACTGTTATATTTATTGCCGACCCACGTTTCGGTTTACACCATTCTCAAGGCTAGCAAAATAGTAACCAAGGTTACTATTTTGCTAGCCTTGAGAATGGTGTAATACCGAAACATGTGTAGGCAATAAATATAGTATCCTTATCGTGGTAGACCTTTATTCATTTCAACAAATTCCTATTGCATTCCTGCTGTACGAAAGTTTTCTGCTGTTGAACTGTTCAGGGTCGTCGTTGACATAACTTCCTCTTGATAATTCGTCATATATTCTCTATTGAGGACAAATTGGGACTGCAGGCAGCCCATTTTAACACCGAATTCGTCTATTGTGTAACCACTGTCCTGTAATGCGAGCGCTGTGAGGTTTAGCATTATCTTGTTGAAATAGAAAGGGATGGGTTCCAAAAAGACGTCACCAAGTAGGCAACATATGTTCTAAAATTCCAATATATGCTTGTGCATTAACGGTGCTGTTGCAGATGTGCAAGTTTCACAATGCATTGACACTCGTGCAGCCCCAGACCATTATTGAAGCTGGCTTCTGTACAGCAAGTCAGCAACAGGCAAGATTGTCCTTTTCCTCTTTGGTCCTAAGTACAGGCTGAAGATTTTTGCCAACAGCAACCATAAATGTAGATTCATCGGACCACAAAACACGTCACCACTGGGCGTCAGTCCATTTCAGATGTGTGCATGCTCGAGCCAGGTGCCTACATTTTGCATAATAGAGCTTCAACTTCGTTTCATGATGTAGCGGCAAACAGTATTCAACGGTAAAGGTTTATTGATATATCCTCGAGCCCATTCTGCATTTTCTGTCACTGTTGAATGCCTATTTTTAATGTAGTGACGTCTGGTGAAAACCCAAAGATCAGGAACAGTCAGAAATAGTCTTCGTCCTTTCCCTTTACAAACTGTGGTATTTCCACTTGCCCTGTACCTATTAATGCTGTGTACCGTAGATGATGAAAGTCCAAGATTCCTAGCTATTTCATGCTGAATTGTCTGTTGCTTCTAAATTGTTGGATTATTCTATTGCGCATATCTTGACCCACTTCCTTGTCTCACCCCATGTTGTCGTGTAAATGTGGCCGCAGATTGCAGTTGGCATTTAAAGAATGAAAAGTCATGACTTTAATGTTCTCCAGAAGTTTCGAGTATGTTCATGTCGCATCTATGGCTTCCGGTGTGGTCTTTTCCTTCCGTCCCAACTATTATGGTGCATGTTGCCAATGGCAATTTCGTTAAAAAATTATATACGAAGAGATCGGCATTTATAAATTGTACATGTTTTAATTCAGTCACTTCAAACGCATTTACTATTTTTAATTTTGCTAATATATATTTACTCAATCTTATTTTATTTGCATATTTCATATTGTCCCAACTTATATGGAAATGGCTATTGTACTTTAAGCATTTTTTTTGGTTGAACGATTTTCATTATAATGACGCTCAACAGACAAATAACGATCCAAATGTTATATTAAAGGGAAAACAATGACAGATTTAGATATCGGAGATGCTTGCTTTTTTATTTTTAGCAAGCATTTACATATATCAAAAAATCTTTATTTGTAAGCTTAGGAAAGTTATTAATTAGGAAACAGTTTTAATGAACTTTGTTCCGATTCAAAAATAGTTCTCTCGTATATATCTGTGTTGTCTTAAATATTGAATAAGAGACTTGTGTGATGAGAGTTATATTTTTCATGAACAATAAAATCTAATAAACCTCCGGGCATTCTAATCCATAATACTGTGATGATTGGAAACGTGAACGAAGAAGTTACGTTAAAAACAACGCAACTAGACAGATCAAAACGATTAAAAACAGGATTGATAAGATGAAGTGAATTAAATAATTTTTTTTTTTTTCCTGTAAATTGTATACTAGCGTATTGACTGAGTGAGCAGTTTTGGAATATGTTCGTTCAGTCAGGACGTGCCTCGTTCTAGTGCTGCCGTGGCTGAGCCGAGTGTTGTCGGTTTTTGCCGATGATCAAATGTGCCTCTGTATAAATCGGTAAATGCAGAAACTGCGATGGCTATTCGTACATGCGGCCTCATGCCATCTTTGAATTACTGAATAAACTGAGTAATAAAATGCTTGGACGGCTTGTAGCTCATCTTTCCCACGTGCCTCAGCCGATTATGCAGTTTGATTCAAAGCGTGGCTGCTTTGTCTTGCGGCAGCCTCAGGAGGTTGCTCGCTCAGTCTGTACGCGACTATAAACAAAACATCTATATCTAGGCATAATTTTTTAAATGTTTCATCCTTACAAATATGGAAGTAATCACCTGAAATTATGCATATAGTATTTTCTTTGCATAAACACTGTAAATTAGAATTAAAACGTTAAATAAAATCTCTATAACAGTCGTCCATCTCCTAGATCGCTTTTTAGGCAACTTTTTTTTTAATTTTTGTTACCGGTTCATACGGATAGGGTTAACTATTACAGTATTTGTAAATTCAACCTTTCCATGTGATCAAATTCATTTTCATAAACGATTTTCACCAGCAAACCTATTATATATGTGTATTGTCTGATGCAAAGATTTCAAACGAATTTTGCCTTTGACATCACACCCCGAATCAAGAGGGCAATGGCGATCATTCATTTTCGTGCCGAAAAATGCTTTCATTGTATAAAAATAATGAAAATTTAAAAAAATGAAATGTGTTGCAATGTTCAGCAGTTTATAAAGAATAGATTTAGCGAAAAAAAAATTTTGATGTCAGTTCCCCTTTAAATAAAATCCTCTCAGACCACTCATCAGCTATTCTTTAATGAATCTATTATAGAATTTAAAAAAAATTATTTCGACATATGTATAAGAATTCAAAAGTTGAATGATATTGGCTCCTTAGGACTGAAGTTAACACTGAAAATTATCCAAAAGTATAAACGAGTTAAAAATAGAATAAAATACAGTAAGGAAGGGATAAAAGAAAAAGAAAATTGGAGGGGGTGTATGAAGGGGGAAAAAAAAGTCAATGGAATGAGGGGTCAAGGTCAAGAGAGAATTTGTGTAGAAATAGTAATTTTTTAGATCGTCCAAAATAGACTATGTAAATTATACCCTTCTCCTATACTATCCTTTTGAACTATATTTTATTTCTAAGAATACATTATGCATTATTTTAAACATAAACAACTTATTTATTTTAAAGTATTTTGAATTTAATTACGTTTTAAAACAGTCTTTTGTTAGGAAAGTAATGCAGTATACAAAAAAGTGAAAAGAAATGATTTTTTTTTTTTTTTTTAATATTATTATACGAGGGTTGGGGCATAAGTCATGGCAACTATTTTTTTTCTTGTAGATATGTGAACGGATCACCAACGTATACGTGTCGTTTGGAAGTTCTGCAGGCATAGTGTGTATGCAGAACAACAGATGGCTCTGTGATAGCTGGTAGTAGCGCAGCGAGGGCTGTGAAATCAGTCAGTTGGCGAGTGTCGTGCGAGATGGAAGTAACCAGTGTTGAGCAGCGCGCTTACATCAAAATAGCCGTTCTCCGAGGGAGAAATGCGATGGAATGTCACAGTGAATTAGTGGAAGCCCTTGGGAATAATGCCCTACCATACCGTACAGTAGCACGGTGGGTAGGAAAGTTTCAGCAAGGACGTGTGTCAACCAGTGATGAGCAACGTTCAGTGTGCGCCAACAGGTGACCCGATTCACACATGGTGCGGCAAATGCTGAGGCTGATGGTATTCAGCGCCTCCCACTTCGTTGGCAGCGTGTGGTGACAGTAGCAGGGGACTACTTTGAGGGTCGTTAGGCCCAAATTTGTCATGTCAACTTTGTGTACTGTGTTGTCATTCTTTTGCACCGTGAAGGCCATATTGCCCTGTATACTACCGTAATAAATTAGTGTGTTACGATATTTCAGTGCTATTCATTGTCCACACATGTAGTTAACATCCTGTCCTTTCATCTGTATATGTCACATTTTCCAACCGGACTGGTATCTTCAAGAAGAAAAATAGTTGCCATGACTTTTGCCCCAACCCTCTTATATATATTTTTTTATGTGAAAAGAAATGATTACCTACATTACGTTATATATTATTTGAATAATATCTTAACGACGATATGTTATTTGAATAATATCTGTACGGGACAACACAACGCAGCATTTCGAAAAAAACTGCAATTGTCAAAAATTTTTTAATATTCTTGTGGTACCGTCAGATAAAATGGAATGTTGATTAATCGGTACTCTACTGTATCATTTGTAAATCACCCTTTTTTTTTAATTCTATTTTTTTTTCATAAGTTATTTCACAAAAATTAATACCATTGCTGAGGAGATCCTTTCATGATGACGTCATTAGAGAATATTCGTAGCCAACGAGAAAGACGTCTTTCTCGTTAGTCTCGAGAATATTCCTTCGGCGTTCCCTTCTGAAAACAAGGAAGTTAGATAATGCCATTATAACAAAAGGGTGGGGGAAATTACTATTATGTGAATTTCTAGCTATTGTCATGCAGGTGTGACCCATTTAAAAAAATAAATAAAAATAAAAATATTGCACATTGTTATATAAAAAATCGTCAAAAAGAAACAACTAGAGATATTAAAAAAAAATTTTTTTTTGCATTATTTAAAAAAGACTTCTCCCTAAATTTTGGCTATTTTTAAATTCTATATTTGTAATTTTTTAAAAAAAGGTCATTTTTGGTGTCAGTTGCCCTTTAATTGTCTCTCCTTATATATGTGCAGAAGTTTTTTTTTTCTCTATTCTATTTGTTATTAATAACCTCTATCTCTTATTAATAATTTTAATGTTCTTTGAAGACAGAACTGTCCTTAATTGTTCTACAGTTAGCTTGTCCAAGTTTACTTGGCTTTAACTTACGCAAATTTTGAAAACCAGTCCTTATTTGCTGTCTGGTTAAAAGGTATTCTCTACTCAGAAAACACTATTAAGATCAATGTCATCTTAGTTGTAAATGTTTTTAGAGCACTATACAGTATGGCCCAAACTCAGGATATGCAAAGAAATTATATTATATATTGCAATCAAATGATAAAACATACTGTAGAGCACAAAAAAATAATTCAAATGGTAGCTGGGTAAAATCGTTCAGTAAGGGGTCCATAGTGCTGTTTCTATCGATAAAATTGGTAGAGACTTTACAACACAACAAAGGGAGAACAGAGTTTCCGACTAGTTTTGCCATTTATTCCTTGATAAAGCCGGGAATAAATGGCAAAACTAGTCGGAAACTCTGTTCTCCCTTTGTTGTGGGTAAAATAATGAACTAGGAAGACGTGATGTAATTTTTATGGAAATTAACTACGAACATAAAAGATATGCTTTCAACAATCACAAGTATATTTGGATTAATCTGTTATAATTTATTCTAAGGAAATTCTGATACAAGTTATTTTTCTTTTATGCAGAAAATAACAAAAGATATCCCGCAAATGTTTGATATATAGAATACCATGATGTTTCCTCTTGTGCATTCTTTGATTCCAGGCCCGTGACTGAAAGAGTTGGGTGTAGGCTTTCTAGATCTCTAATATTGGGTTGTGAATTCAAATCCTGCTGTGGACACGAATATTCATTTGTCCTAAGTATGCGTAAAGAAAATAGTCGTGTGGAAGTGTCTAAGGGTCGTGTAAAAGTTATTGTCATCTGAAAAGGCACAAAAATGACTAGATGTTGGCTTGCCCTAACAAAGCATTCTTTGATGAAATATTTTTGTGAGTAATTTTCACATTCCTCAGGTGAAATTTTATCCACATCCTGACTTCAAGACCATATTGTATAAGGGTCGTACAAATGAAAACGAAAATTTGTGTGGGGGGAAAAAAAAGACGACGTATAGGATTGTAAGTTTTTGTTTTCGACAATTGCGAAACCCCACATGCAAATTGAACAAAAGGTTGCAAGTGTTGCATCACGTGAGAAAGAACGACAGCTCGCGCTTCGAAGCTCTGCAAGTGATCGCTTCGTCCAAACAACAAAATGGAGTCAACGAAACGGGAACAGAGAGCAGTAATTCGTATTTTGACATGTGAAAGAGTTTCATTTCTGAAATTCATCGTCGTATGCAGAACGTCTATGGAAATGACTGCCTAACCTTCACTCGTGTTTGGGCATGGAGCAAGAGGTTTTCGGAGGGAAGGTCATCATTGCAAGATGATCAACAACCAGGACAAGCAAACAGAGCCGTTACGGATGATTCCAAAGCCAAAATTGACGCTGTCTTAAAGGAAAACAGAAGAGTGACAATCGATGTCGTGGTTGCTAAAACTGGCCTTAGTCATGGAACTGTTCACTCCATTATCAGGAACCATCTGCACTACAGAAAAATCTGTGCACAATGGGTCCTGCATCATTTGACATCAGAACAAATTGGAGTTCGAATGGCCATGTCCCTGCAACATTTGACTCACTATCAACAGGAAGGAGAGAGTTTTCTTGACAGAATCGTTACAGGGGATGAAACTTGGTGCTTTCATTTCCAGCCCGAAAGCAAACGTCAAAGTTGTCAATGGGTTACCACCCCCGAAAAAATCAAAAGCAATCGCAAACAGCACAGGGAAGGTGATGTTGACCGTGTTTTTTGATCGCAAGGGCCCGATTTTACTGGACTTTCTTGAAAAAGGCACCACAGTTAACGCAGCACGATATGGGGAAACATTGAAGGCACTGCACACGGCCATCAAATGCAAGCGTCCTGGACTTCTTACAGAAGGAGTGCTTCTTCTCCACGATAACGTGTGTCCTCACACCTCGAAAGCAATGGTAGACCTCATCAAAAAGTTCAACTGGGAAGCAATGCAGCATCCACCTTACAGCCCTGACTTATCCCCTTGTGACTTCCACATGTTTGGGGATCTCAAGAAACATCTGAAAGGCCACAGGTTTCAATCGGACGATGAATTGAAGGAGAGGTTTTGGAATGGTTCCACGCGCAACTGAAAGACTTCTTCCATAAAGGAATTACACGCCTTGTTGCATAGTGGGATACGGTAAATGCCTTAACGCATTTGGAGACTATTTTTAAATTCCTTGTATACACTTTGGATAAAATGAATAATTTTAGTTTTCATTTGTATGACCCTTATTATAAGTAAAATTGGTAGAGACTTTACAACACAACAAAGGGAGAACAGAGTTTCCGACTAGTTTCGCCATTTATTCCCGGCTTTATCAAGGATACACACGAGGACATAAGCCTTTATATATAGAAGATATGGTACAGAATGTGAACATGATTGGATGAATAAATAACAAATAGTAAATAATATAAATTGTACAGTGGCAACATGGAAAGGAGAATGGTTGGATAAGGAACCAATAACAATGAAATTATAAGGAAACCTTGAGAGGAAAATTAATTGAAATATAAAGGAAAAAAATCAAAATTGAAAACGCGGACCTAGAAGAAGACTCATCCGGAGTTAACGTAAACTAAGGTATTAATAAAAAATGGAAAGTAAATATACAAATTTGAAAAATTACAAGATATCGGATAAAGAATTTAAAATTGAATAAATATCAAAAACGGTTTGGCAATTGAGGAGGTGATCTGGAGAGGAGATTTTAGCTTTAAAGATCTCAATGGCTTCGAGAGTGGCAGTCTTGAATGGGTCGTTGCATAGATGGAGGATGGTCATGATTTCACTTTGCTCTTTGGGGGCATGTCCCGTGCGGGCAAGGTGGATCGCGTAGTGCGAATTATTATCTTGTTTCTTGTAGGAGTCCATGTGTTCTTTAAATCGTTTATTGAAATTGCGGGTCGATAGGCCTATATAGTATTTATCGCAAAATCCACAGTTTAATCTATAAACTCCGGAACGGGAGAATTTGTCGGTGTGTGTTTGCATGGGTGGATTAAGAGAGCGAAAGCATGGGGTCGATGAGCGGTAGGAAACTAGGAGGCCGAGTGAGGAGAGGAAGGCGGAAAGGCGGTAAAATTGAGGGCTGGTGAATTGCAAGGACACCCATTTCTTGGATGGGGATGGGTGAGGAAGTTTAGGGTTGGAGAGGGCAAGTTTTCTTCGTTGGAGAATCCGGGAGAAGGTAGAAGTTGTGTAGCCATTTTTTAAGGCGAGGGCGCGTATAGTTCGGAATTCGGTGGCACGGGAAGGAGGACTGAGGGGTAACTTGAGAGCACGGTCGATGAAGAAACGGAGGGAGGCTTGTTTATGGATAGGAGGGTGTGAAGAGGAACAATGGATTAAATTAGATGATGTGGTGGGTTTACGGTAGACAGAGAATGAAAAGCGGTGGTTGGAGGGGTCATTAATGATGAGGATATCAAGGTATGGAAGAGAGCGGTTAGATTCGGTTTCAAAGGTGAACTGGATGTGGGGTGAAAAAGTGTTGAAAAGGTTAGCAATGTCAACGGGTGAAGTAGAACGGGAATCAAAAATAATTAGGATATCATCAACGTATCGAAAGTATGAAATAATGGTGGAGTTAGAGAGGAGGGGAGAGACAAAGGTGAGTTCAAGGTTCTGGAGGAAGACTTCGGAAAGAAAGCTACTTAAGGGGAACCCCATTCCTAAACCGGACGGTTGGGAATAGAAGGTATTATTAAAGGAAAGGTAATTTTGGTTAGAAATGACAGTGAGGATAGAGTTTAGGTCGACGTAGTCATGAGCGGGAAAGGAGGATGAGAGCAGGAGGTTTCCAAGGATAGAAAGGGTTTCTGGGACAGGGATGTTAGTATATAGGTTAGTAATGTCAAGTGACATGAGGGAAAGGTATTCATTAGTGTGGAAAGAGGCAAGAGATTCAGTAAGGGTAATGGAATTTTGGACATTATAGGTGTTTGGCAATAGTTTAAGGTTGAAAAGAAATGAGGAGAGGGACTTAGCAACGCGATGGGCAGGGGCGGGGGTGTAATTAACAACTGGTCTTATAGGCATATTGGGTTTGTGGATTTTGACGAGGGCATTAAGGGTAGGAGGGCGAGGGTTACGTGGAATAAGGTGTCGGAGGTATTTAAATCGGGGGGATTTGTTTACCGCAGAGATGATAGATGAATGATATTTAAGGGTAGGATCGGAGGGTAAGCTAATAAAGTTATTGGATGAAAGAAAGTCACAGACCTTGGCAATATATAT
>JAHWFO010061744.1:829351-855136 GCA_023313115.1 Rhysida immarginata | reverse complement strand
TTTGTATATTTACTTTCCATTTTTTATTAATACCTTAGTTTACGTTAACTCCGGATGAGTCTTCTTCTAGGTCCGCGTTTTCAATTTTGATTTTTTTCCTTTATATTTCAATTAATTTTCCTCTCAAGGTTTCCTTATAATTTCATTGTTATTGGTTCCTTATCCAACCATTCTCCTTTCCATGTCGCCACTGTACAATTTATATTATTTACTATTTGTTATTTATTCATCCAATCATGTTCACATTCTGTACCATATCTTCTATATATAAAGGCTTATGTCCTCTTGTGTGTATCCTTGATAAAGCCGGGAATAAATGGCGAAACTAGTCGGAAACTCTGTTCTCCCTTTGTTGTGTTGTAAAGTCTCTACCAATTTTATCGATAGAAACAGCACTATGGACCCCTTACTGAACGATTCCTTATTATAAGGCTTATCTGTTAAAGGAGGGAAAATTTTACCTCTCCCTTCCCCTTGTGTTTGAATTTATAAATTTCTATGTCTTTGACAACTCTCATTTTATAGAAATGAAATTTATTTTATTAAAACTATATTTTATTATGGCAAATTATTCCTTGAATAAATCCATATACATGTATTCCACATAATTGAGACGTTTCAATAAAAGTTAAATTTTAGGATTTGAATATTATTATAATTTCCTATATTATACTGTTACAAAATACAGGGTGTATCAGATTCAATGATCATAAAGTACCTAGCGTGATCCTTTGCATGATTACAAACTTAAAGTTCCTTATCGAAAATGTCGAAAACTCAAAATTTAAATTGCGTCGTTACGTCATTTATGAACTTTCCGCACCAGCAGTTAATCGGCGATTACAATTAAATCGGCGGCAATTGTTGAGATTAAATGACGTTTTCAACAGGTTTTCAGCAAACTTCGCGTGATGTTTAGACTCTTAACATTTGAGTTTTGAACATTTTGCATAAGGAACTTTAAGTTTGTAATCATGCAAAGGATCACGCTAGGTACTTTATGCTATCGAACCTGATACATCCTGTATAACTTAATCAGAAAAAAGTGAAATAAATTCTCAATATATTGTATATGGAATGTAATTTTTTTTTTTTATTCTTAAAAATTGATTGTAAACTTACCTTAATTTAATTTCAGAATAAAGATTTACCTATAGAAAATACAACAGAAACATTGGGCACCATGGCTAAAGTTTGCCAACGGATGATTGAAAATCCGTGAGTTAAGACTAATTTGAATACTGTACATATTTTGGGTAATTGGGTGGTTAAGAGAATGTTTTTTGTTGTTTGTAATATTTCTTTCTTTTATAGGGATTTTCTTCAGCGTTTCAAAAATGAAGAAACTGTTCTTTTTGTCTTAAGAGTAATGGTCGGTCTCATAATTTTATACGATCATGTTCACCCAGTTGGTGCTTTTGCACGTAACTCGCATGTTGATGTAAGCAAATTAGTTAGTTTCTAATATTATCTCCCTACTTAAGCTAGTAAATGTTTGCAGTGAATAATTGTTTTTAAATAAACCTTCATTATGTGTACAATTTCTGTGAATATTCATGGTAATGAAATCCTCTTTATCAAAAGATAAGGGCACATTTTTTTAATGTATGGTATTCATTAATGTTTTTGCTCAACATTTCACATTATTCAACATACCACCACTGATCAGAAAATAGAATTTTGTCCTTTTTTAGCAAAGTATATTGCTTGCCATTCAAACCAATATTGCAGAAGACATTTAATTTCACCATCAGTTTAAAATCATTTTCTTATAGAATTTTTTTTCAAGTAGACAGTTTGTAGTCCGCATTGTAGTCCCCTGTTGACAGTTTCAGAACCCAACCTATACTAATTTAATAAAATCCAGCTCATCGCAAATGGCGTTGATACATTATTTTAATTTATCAGTTTTATTTGTAGATAGTGCATATAATATTTGTTGCCAATAAGACTGTTTTTACGCTTAGTTTGATGGATGCTTTTTGGTTTATATTCAAGGCTCATTTATCACTTTTTACATGACTTCTTAAGTGTGGTTCCCACAAGCAGAAAACAAGAGAGCAGAAACCAGGGCGTATTTTTTTCTCTACCTTTACATTCTGCTCCTGGAGGTGTCTCACATGGCAGAAACTCAAAAGGATGAGACAGCAGAAGTCTGCAACCCAAGCTCCATCCTTTGTTGCAGTTTGGCATTCTTGCCCAACACAAATGTACTGCATCGAAGCCGTCGATCGATCTAAACTGTCACACAGTACACAGTTTGCTCATTCCTCATCAATCATCATATCGAATTTTTGTATTCGATTGTTGTTTACTCAGTTTAATTTGATTAATTCGATTGTAATGCAGTGGGGGACCGCGAATCCGGAATGCTCGGGGCCAGAAGCCTCCCGGATTCGTGTTTTTTCCCGATTCGTAGTCTTTTTCTTTGGGAGAAGTTACACAACACGTGTGTAATTAAATAGTTTCTGACTGTTATTTAAAATTTATTTTAAAATAAAAGTTTTCACAATTATACAATTAAAGTCATTATTGTAATATAATCTCATTTATTAATGTAATTATATTAAGATTTTGTCCCGATCGTTTTTGTTTTTTGTTGTTTTTTTTTTACCAAATATTTCATAACTTCCAAGTCCGAGTTCTTCACGTTTGGTTAGCCACTGTCAAAATTAATTTTCTCTCCGATGTTTTTAAGAAGTATCACAAATTCATTTATAACTGTGTACTATTTTTACTTCAGCAGAAGAATGTTAGAAATTGCAGGGAAATTCAATTAGGATCTGTGTTAAATCAACGTTTCAAAAGTGCAGCAAATTCATCGGCGAATTAGACCTATCGGAATGTACACATTGTCGGCGATCAGGCCTAACAGTCTATTCTGAAAATGCACTAAATCATCAAAAATACTCAAAATGTGCATTGTGAATATTAAGAAATTTTAATTAAAACTAAATTTTATTCAGCAAATATGAAACTAAGCAACTTCCACGAGTCTTAAACATTCTTCATCTGTTGATGTTTCAGCAGTCGACGTGTTTTTTTTTGTCCTCCCTAAATGTTTAGCATTATTTTTGTGCACGTTCATGGGTGATTTGGAGAATTAATTATACCAACGAATGTTATATTTTTCTTAATATAATTTTTTTCCTGCAGTAGCTGATCACGTGGCCCTATAGGCTTCTTGTTTCACCAAATTGTGACGATTTTATGGATAGCATTAAAGATAGGTGATTCAATTTATGGTTAGCATGAAACTTTTAATAAGTGTATAAAAAAGATTACGCTTTAAAAGTAAAGAGCAAAAAAAATTGGGAAAAAAAAATCACGTTTGAGATGGAAATGCAGAATTTCAGCAGAGTTCATGTTCTCATTGCGAGAAAATCATTATAATTAATAGTAGACAAGATGTAACAATTAAACACTTGAACAGGGATCGCTGCATAAAATGCCAGAAACCGCCAAGAAAGTCATGAAACTTGTATGAAGCTGTTTGGATCGTCTAGTGCAAAGAGTTCACTGAGTGAGGCCAGAGTTTCATGTTTCCTCTGGTTCAAAAGGTTGGGTGTGAAGCGATTTCTGGCCAAACATAGCATCGCAGAGCTCAACCACCCAACCTATTCTCCGGATATGGCCCCTTCAGACTTTTTCTTGTTCCCACAGATGAAAATCACTATGAAAGGTTCCCGATTTCAAAACATTTCCGGCATTGAGAAAAACGTGATGTCGGGAATCAAGAGGAGTTCGTCCGAGGACTTTAAAAGATTGCTTAGTCATATTAAACAGAATTTTCATCTGGACTTCACATTTGTAACTATTTGTATTAGTTCTGGTATTTAATTGCCACACCTTGTATTTTGCAAAAGCTACAGGAGTCATTTTTCATGATGGCTACTAAACATTGAATAAGTATGTAAGCAGCACATCATGTTACAAAAAGCACAGAAATGCTCCTTCAAAGATAGCTTAGGTTTGACATTTTCTTTGTATGGTATTTGCAGTTAAAAAAAAATTTTAAATAATTGCACTGCTAGGGCTGGTCCAAGGCACATGAGCAGACATTTGCTATGGTGCCCCTAGCAGAGTGGGCAATTCCAAATTTAGCACCCTTGCGGATTGGTGTCCCAGACAGCTTCCCTGCTCACCTGCCCCTTGACCCAACACTGTATTTCTAGTGTACAAATATACATTTGATTCTCAAAATCCAAGAAATTATTAAATGATTCCCTAATTATATTGTTTTGAGATTCATAATAGGGGGTATTTAATTAAATATGTGGCACAAAAGGTGTAGTTGTAAATTGCAGCATACATTTCTAATACCATTCACAATAAACTACCTTCTGCAAGTGATCTGCAGGTTTTAATTCTTGAGCAGATACAGTATCACTTTTATATGGAAATAACAATAGGTTTTTGTGTATCAGCTATAAATCTTTTTTTTTTTTTTCTTATGTCAGGTCAATAACTGATTTCCGTGTCGATTTTCTCAATGATTTTGATGCATTTACTGATCAGGAATATTAAATTCACAGAAAATGATCTTAAAATTTGCTTCAATAACTCCCATTAATAAATGAAATGGAGATATATTGTGCATATTCTCAGAAAATGATCTTAAAACATGAAAGATTCTTCAAAAAAAATTTAATATGGTCAAAAACCCCCTGACCCGTGCCAAAAGGTCCTGGTTTGATTCCAGGCCACAGTGAAAAGCTTATATGATACAGAGGTTGAGTCAAAAGTAGTGGCCAACTCGGGAGGAGGGGGGGGGGGTTAGAGTTTGACGAATTCTGGGCAAAGACCATTTACCACAAGGGTACATCACAGTTTATTAAGAGAAAAGAGTGAGAAGAAACGTTCGTACGAATTTGAATGTGATAGACATTGTGCCACCTGCGTCAGCCAGCTTAGAAATTTGGCAAAAAAATTGGTGATACGCGTTCTCCTTCGTCACTATTGAAAAAAGGGGACCAGTGTGCGAGCAGCGGCCGCCGAAATTTGCAGGGTGGATGGTCAGGGTGTGACCAATGAACGGACAGCACGACAGTGGTTCTGCTTTTCGTCTGGAGACATGGGCCTGGAAGATGCGCCAAGGAGCAGAAGACCCAAAGAAGTGGATGACGCAGCCCTACGGTAACAAATGGAAGCCAACCCAGGCAGTACCACCCGTGGACTAGCGGCAGACATCGGGACATCACAATCGAGTGTGGTTTGACATCTGCACGCCATAGGAAAGGTCAACAGGAGCTGCCGAGTTGTGCCCCATGTGCTGACGCCCGCGCAAGCACAACAACGGGTGAAAGTGTGTCATCAACTGCTGGAAAACTCCCGGGATGACCGCCTCTACCAGCGTATTGTGACCTGTGATGAGAAATGGATTGCGTTTCGTAATCCTGACATGCGTTGGCAGTAGTTGGATGTTGGACAACAGGCAGAACCTGTCCCCAGAAGCGACAGGTTCGAGAAGAAGGCCATGCTGTGCATCTGGTGGTCATGCAAAGGCCTGGTGCACTTTGAGCTCGTCCCTGATTGTCGTGGTGTCATCGCTGACCTGAGCTCTAGCAGCCTGCCCTGGTCAACCGAAAGAGAGCCCTCCTGCAGCAGGACAATGCTCCAAGAACGCGTGAAGAACACCGCTTACGTTGCAGGAATTGGAGGGCATAGAAGTTCTGCCACATCCAGCATACAGCCCCGACCTGCACCTTACGACTACCATCTCTTCCAGTCCATGGCGCACTTCCTGTGTGGACTGTGCTTCGCTAATGTCAGTGAGGTTGAAGACTCCGTGCATGACTTTTTCGCCCAGAAACCGGAGGAGTGGTTTCACGAGGGCATCTGCCAACTGGCTGATCGTTGTATGAAGACCATTGAGCATGATGGACTCTACTTTGAAGATTAGCAATGAGTGGTTCCTGTCTGGTGCCCATTTAAAAGTTTGCGCGATGATTGGCCACTACTTTTGACTCAACCTCTATAGATTCAGACTTTTAAAAATAAACAATAAATATGATAAAAAATAAAATGAATCCATGCCACCAAGCAATATACTAGGTCCAGACAGACTTGGTGCACCAGATGGGAGGCATTGGAGGATAGGCATTAGAGCTGTGAGAAATTCCTTTGCAGATAACATTATCTTAAAGTTTCAAAGAACTACCCATGTGTCTCTTTCTTCTTATTTATTCTAGTATCCAAAGTTTCTGGCTAGTATCAAGTATAATTACCCAGTGATCGTGGCACTGTTGAAGAGGAGTGGCAGTTGTTTAAAACTGCTGTGATAACTTCGGCTGCATTGTGCTGTGGTTGTAATAATTTCGTGTGATGCAAGGCAGTGAGAAAAGGAGTGCATGATTGAATAGTGATGTCCAAGAAGCTGTCAAGGCAAAGAAGGAAGCCTATTTGCTATGGCTTGGAAATAAGTCACTTTGAGTCACTTATGGTACACTGAGGTGCATAAAAACACAGCAAAGACAGTATCAACAGCTAAAGCCAAGGCCTGGGAGAAGTTCGGGGAGAAATTGGAGGCAGACTATGATTCGGCGAAGAAGGTATTCTGACAGATCATGCACCACCTCTGTGGAAAGAAGTCTCTTTCATCACAAACTATTAAAAGTTGAGATGGGAGGCTTCTGAAAACAGAGGAGAGAGTATTGCATAGGTGGAAGGAATACCTTGCATCTCTTCTAAAACCAGTAATGGCAACAATTTTTGACGGGAATACTTGTATGAGCGGGGAATATTCACTGTATTATCACCCAAGCAGAAGTCAGATAGGCAATTAAGTCCCTGAAGACTGGGAAAACTGCTGATGAAGATGAAATCTGGTCCGAGATATTAAAGGCCTTAAATCAGGATGGTATCCAATGACTGACTCAGGTGTGTCAGATTTCTTGGATATCTGGCCAGGCCCCTAAGCATTGCCAGACAGGGAATTGTGGTCCCTATCTTCAAAAAGGGAGATCTGAGAGATTGCAATAACTATCAAAGCATCTCTTTGCTCAGTATCCCTGGGAAAGTATACGCTAAGTGTCTGGAAAGAAGAAATCTGGAAATAGTAGACTCCAAACTGTCGAGAGAGCTGTGTGGTTTTCGACCTGACCGAAGCACAACTGGTCACATCTTTGCTCTAAGGCAAATCTTTGAGAAATCGTGGAAGTATGCAAAAGATATCTAAGCTTGCTTTGTGGGCCTCAAAAAAACCATATGACAGACTTCCTCGAGAGCTTTGGCAAGTTTTGCAAGAGTACGGAGTGGAAGACAGTTAACCGTGGGTGTTGGGCTCCACCAAGGATGCATACTGTTGCCCCTCTTGTTCATTATCCTTATGGACTGGGTAGACAGGGCTAGCCAAGGTGATGAGCATATTTGTGTTGGCGACTTCTTGGTGGAGAGGTTGCTCTTTGCTGACAACCTTGTCCTTCTTGGGTCTTCCCACACCAACCTTCAGCATGCACTAGATCGGTTTGCAACCAAGCATAAAGAGTCTGGGATGAAAATCAGTGTGGTTAAGACTGAGGTTCTGGTCATTTCTAGACAGCCTGCTCAGTGTGCTCTCCATGTTAGAGGAGCCCCATTGAGACAGGTGGAGAAGTTCAAGTATCTCGGGACTGCATTTGTGAGTAATGGCAGCAAGATAGAGAATTGGATGTTCGAATCTGTGCAGCAGGCTGTGTCAGACTTGAACTGTGGTGATACGTGTTAACAAAACATGAGCTGGAAAACAAAGCCAAAGCTCTGTTTTCAAATTATCTTTGTCCCCATTTTCACCTATGACCAAAAGAGTGCAATCGTGAGTGCAAGCAGCCGAAATGAGATTCTTTAGAGATGTGGCAGGTGTTACCCTACTAGAGTAAACAGCAGCACCATAAAGGAGTCTTTAGGTGTTGAGCCACTACTTGTCCACATTGAGAGATATCAGTTGCATTGGTATGGCCACGTGTTAGGATGCCGTGAACTGGTCTTCCTAGGTAGTTGCTACTTCCCAAGTCAGTGGGTATGAGATCACGGGGTCGGCTTAGAACCAGATGGCTAGACTACTTGGTGGGTTTGAGTCGCTTTGGTATTACCATTGAGGACATGTGCCTAATGGCGGAAGATTGTGAGTGTTGGAGATCCTCTATAGGGCTGCTGCCCCCGCGACCCTAATGGATAAGCGGGTTTAATAAGCAAGTAAGAAAATGAATAATTTAATGTTCATTTATAACACTGTTTATTATTAAGATGCAAGTCTTGTTCGTTTATGTTTAGGGTCAAGTGAAAACCGTCCAAGCCCAGAATCTCAAAAAACATGACTGTGAATAGAGAATTGAAAAGGGGGTCAGTTATTATATTTAGGAAAATAAAAAACAAAAAGAAGTGCTAGATTATGAATACTTATTATTAGGAATGATTATGTATGCAGATCAGTTTCAAGTATTCTTTAGTTTGAAAAAGATTCTGGATATAAGCACTTTCATTAAATATTTACTTGTACACAAAAATTGAGTGCCTGGCTGTCCATCAGTTGCATTAATTAACTTGTGAATTCTTTAGGTTTTAAGTATATATTTTTGCCTCAATACTATTAAAGATATTGTTATTTGGAATTATTTTAAAATGGAAAAATATGACATTTTAAAAGGCATGCAAACTGTCACGCCACAAATCGGGAAGAACTGGCTTTCTTCTTTTTATTCTTTCACCCCGAATCCCTCTGCACGAGGGAACTTGCTGATGAAGGAACTGGCATAAAACTTGACAGTAACGTCATTGCCAGGGTGCCAGTTCCAAAAGCACGCTTTCTTATCAACATTGCTCCAGGGAAAAATACACACATCATTCTGAATAATCATAATCAGCCCGTGTGGAAAGCTTTGCCAGCATATCATTTTCATGGTTGTAGGAATGACTGGCTGATTGTCTATTCTCAGATGGAAAGAAAAAAACACGCTTAACCTGAAAATTTCTTGTCTGAGTATGAAAATCAGCCACTCGTTCCTACAATCCATGTGATCTGCATGCTGGCAAGGTTTTCGCCATTGACTGACTACGCGAAGAAATTTTCAGGATGACGTTTGTATTTCTTACCTTATATTTTTATCAAGTCACCAAAAATGAGGGGACCCCCCCCCCACCCCCCCCATTCAACTCGTTCAAACTTCGTTATTATAATAGTTTAATAAGTAATATAGAAAATTAGTAATTTTCAGCTAATAAATTAATTAGTAATTTTTCCTTGTGATAATTTATTTACGAGAAGATATCAGAAAATATCACCATTTATTATTTTTCAAAGAAAATTACAAAACATACAGGTAAACGACTAATGCAGCTGAAACTAGGCTTGTTTATCTACTTTTCCACATAGGAACCTTGACGATTTAGGCATTTGTGCCAATGTTGCACAAGTTTCAGAATACAATTTAGGCATTTATCCCAATGCTGCTCCCCGCTCATAGAACTCCGTTGGCTGTAAATACAACCAATGGCAACGGCAGATTTGAGTTCCTCATCAGTCTCAAGCCTCTGACCACCCAGAATTTCTCTTCATGAGGTGATAGTCTGTAGGCTGGGTGGTCCAGAGCCTCCCAACCGAAATGGACCAGTTTTGTTTGGATGATGTTGGCCATATGGTTTACCGATGAGGAAAGTCACCCAGAACTCTGTTTATTTCAAGGTCAACTCTTCCTTCCCGAATAGTTGGACTATTACTCCATTTTACTCCATTTGCAGATTTCGGAATAGTTCAGACAGTCGAACCATGAACTTCTACGACTGATAGCATATAGTGCGCATATGCAGGAACAATGTTTGTTCATGTACTAAGCCCTTTTTTGCTATGTTAACTTTTAACCCCGTTTTTGGGCTTTGGCCTATTGGGGGACAACATGGGGCTCTACCCCCTAGTGTATCTGGTGGGTTACTCCCCACTGCTATTGTTACAATAATTATTATTATTATTATTATATTTTACACAGTGACTATACAGGGTGTTTCTAAATTATCTCCCGTATTATACATGTTTATTACTCAAAAACTATTAAGATTTTAATGTGATTTTTTTTATTCACAAAGAAAAACTCAAAAAGTCTCTTAGCATGCCCTACATATAATAAATTTCAATGTGCCTCCCATTTATGGCGTGAAGGACGTCGGAGCGAAACTCTATTTACTCCCATGTTCGGGCTAGCATTTTGGTGCGGTTTACAGTTTTTGCAGATTGCTAAAATGTGATTTCGAATTGGTAAAATGTGAGTTCAGTTTTAAAAATTTACTTTCAGAAATAAAAAATGTAAGTTCAAATTCAAAAAATGTGCGGCAAAGTGACAGATTGCAGTAGCTCAGCACTTGTATGTGTGACGTTCCAGACAAATGGCAGTCACGTGTGTCTGGCGAGAGGGGGGAGGGGGAGGGGGAAGAGTAGGGAATTCGTTTGTGAAGGGGGTAGGATGCGATTGTTACGTTTGCAAACGAGCTGCTGTTCTACATTGTAAATATAATTCTTCGTTATGGAAATAAAAGGTTATGGTAATGTGAAAATCGGTCTTTTTGTGCGTCGCGTGTGTGTTTTGAAGAGTGTTTGTTTTCCGATTTGAGTGACTGTTATAATGGTTGATGAAAAGCGTGATTACTTTTTAGCATGAATTGTCGTCTTTGTCGTTGAATGCAGTATTGTTTCGTAATGTGTTCCGTTTGTTAGAAAGAGGTTGTTGTTGTTTTATTATTATTACTTTGGCCATTGTTTTTTTTTTCCTTCGATTCCAACTGAGCCGAGCGGACACATCGTTGTTCATGGCGCGGGAAGAACCCGTTTTTGCTGTAGAATGCTTGGTCGGTGAAGTTGGAGCGTGTAAGATCGATACTAACTGTGCATTAGTTTGTAAGAAGGTTATTAAGTAATCAGTAAAATGTTTTTGAACGTTTTTCGGAATGATGAGCGCCTAGTTCAAGATTTGAAACGCCGGGGAATATGGAAAGATGGAACGCCTTTGCGATCAGCTAAGTTGAACTAGGATGCAATCAAGCCCGAGGAATAAGTATATGCACATTCTGGTGAATCGTTTTTAGGAAAACAAGTAAAGAGCAAGTGATGATGACGTCGAATTTGGTGAGTGACCTTTTCCTATTATACCGCTGCATGTGTAACGTTTTACGTCGAGAGAGAACAGTATTTTCCGCGGTGCGCACAAGTCTCCCATCGGCGGCATCGACAGGAAGTCGGACTTTCGTTTATTGAGAAGCAAATGTGCATAGTGACAAATTATTGTGTAATAGAACAGTGCATAGTTCGTAGTACCTGGTGAAAGTATATTAAGTTGCTGCAAAATGGAAAACTTGTTAATGCTTGTCATTTGCACACACGTTCGTGCCTGAGTGTGGCGATGCACGAGGGAGTAACGTACTGCTGAGGGAAAAACGAACGAGTGCCAATTGCTCTTTCCACCGCTCCATAGCAGCGCAACGCTCGGAGCGCTTTGTGTTGAGATTGGCTGCTCACCATAGGCTGTTGGGAGAGAGGTATTTGTGTCCGCCAAGAGGGGTTACGGGACCTCCCCCTATTTGCCGTAAAAAGGAGGTGCATGCGCGGGAAGCGTACATTCAGGTTTTGGAACTTCGGGGACACAAAGCCATTCTCTCAGACGGACGTCCGCGGGTAAAATACCCTCCCAACTGAATGCGTAATCAGGTTTTCTGTTGCAATGTCTGAGCACACACAGGGATGGTGTATGTGACAGTTTATACTAAGTTTTATGCATGCCAGTATGTAAAGACACATGCTAAGTAAATTTAGGAAGGGGCCCCTGATTAACGTTTAGCACTATACAGTTAAGTGAGGATATTACTGTACTTTTTGTAGTGATTAATAAACATATACTAGTGAATTGGAATACGGTCTCGGAGTCAATCTCAAGTTTTTGGTCCCGAACCCTAGCACCACACTCACACACTGCATTTATTGAGTAAGTATGGATCCATCATCATTCATTGTGGGGGTGGGGACGCTACATATGAAGAGTTCGATAAATGTGGATAATTTTGTTTCTGGTATTTCTCTGGTTTTTGTGTAAATTAGAAACAATATAATAAAATATGCTATGTGTGTAATATAGAAAATGTTATTTTACTGTAATAATAAAAAAATTATATAATGACTGAAATAGAACAAAATTGGATAGTATAAATATAAACACAATAAAACAGGAATGTGAAATTAAATTTTACAGTAAGTTAATGTTTTTTTTTAGTTGTCATTTTACATTAGTAGGTGGAACATCGTTTACTATTTGTTAAACGCTATTAAAAATTTTGAACAATGTCAATAATATTCTTTCATGATAGCCTTTTTTTGCCTGCTGATGATCAGGAAAAATCAAGTGAAATTCAGGGAACTTTACGAAATATTTTTGCTAGGCACCCTATCATTCCTAACCTTTTTTATAATTTTAATTTCACGTGTGTTATCCTATTGCATTTTTCTCGCCGCCCTCTTATTACTTCCTATTTGTCCTCCGTCCTGTCCTATCCCAACACGTCTTCTAATTAATCTCATTTGTTCTCTTCTTGTTTTTCAGCCAATACCATATAACTATTCCCTATGCAAACTATATATAAACCCGTCCGTTAGTACTCTTCAGGATAATTCTCTAATATTCTATTTGCTTTTAGAGAATTATCCTTTTTGCTTTGATAAAGGATAGTCTCTATCCGAAACGTCAGCCTTTTTATTTTGATTTTGATTTTATCTATTATTTTTTAATTATTACTTTTGATTATTATATCTTATTTTTTATTCATTTTGTATTTTTAATTAATAACTATTATTTATTGTATTCCAGAGTTCTTGTGTCTCGTCCTTCTCTAAATATATATCCGTTCATTAAATGCTATTACTATTTAGTAACACTATGTAGTGCATTTTTTGAATTTGAACTTATGTTTTTTATTTCTGAAAGTACATTTTTAAAACTGAACTCACATTTTTTATTTCTGAAATCGCATTTTAGCAATCTGCAAAAACTGTAATGCATGCTCAAGTAATCGGATCTTTTTTTTTCGCTGAAGACAACATTACTGGTGCAACCTACCTAGATATGCTGGAGAACTACCTGATTCCACAGGTGGAAGAACTGCAGCCCAACATAGTCTACCAACAAGATGGAGCACCTTCTCACTAGGGTCTGCAAGTTAGGCAGTGCTTTGATACAAACTTTCCAGGACAATGGATTGGAAGGGATGGGCCAATCCCTTGGCCCCCTCGCTCACCCGATGCGAACCCTCTGGATTTTTTCTTCTGGGGATATGTGAAAGACAAAGTGTACAAGACCAACGTTGATGACATTGAAACTCTCAAGAACAGAATTATTGAAACAATCGCCCCTGAAATGCTAGCCCGAACATGGGAGGAAATAAGAGTTTCGCTTTAACGTCCTTCACGCCATAAATGGGGGCACATTGAAATTTATTAAGGCATGCTAAGAAACTTTGAGTTTTTCTTTGTGAATAAAAAAAATCACGTTAAAATCTGTAATAGTTTTTGTGTAATAAACATGTATAACATGGGAGATAATTTAGAAATGCCCTGTATTTCATCTGTTAAAAAATAAATGGCATTATTTTCTGATATCCCCTTGTAGATTAAAATTAGTTTATTAAGATTAGTCACTCAATCTTATTTATTGAATGAATTATCCTTTATTTAATAGATTAAAGGTTGTATAAAGGTTCTCAAGGATCAGACTGCATCTAATGTTGAAGGTCTTCTCAATGCATTAAGGTAAAGTTAATTTTCTGCAAGGAATTTTTTCCCCTCTTACAGCTTTTTGCAATAACTTTAGCGCAATTTTCACTTAGATTAAGGCAGATTTCACGTAGATTAAGGCAATTTTCATTCCATTAAGGCAGTTTGCATTTAGAAAACTGCAGTTTTCTTAAACATTAAGGCAAAGAATATACTAATTAATCGACATGTTTACTTTTTACAGTAAGTATAATATCTAATGTATTACTAAAAAACACGATAATACAGTAAATGATTATGAAATGTCGGCATGTACCAACGCGGAAGAATAAGGGCAAATTCACCTAGTATGCCTCGCACAAGCAAGCATCACGTAAACGGTTAAATTTAAAACACATAAAGCTATATATTTTGCAGCCGTGAGAAAGAATGACAGTATTGTTCAAAGTTTTTAAAAATTTTCCATGACCAATTATAACCAATATTATCGGAAATTACATATCACCAGTAAAATGTAATATCACGGTTATCTCATTCAGTAACCGTGGTAAAACGAAAAGGAGGTCATGGTTGAATTAAAGGAAATTCTCGGAATCCCTTCGATTTGAACCAGAGACAGTTAAAATACCCCTGGTTAGTTTGTTATAAAATGTAGCTTTTTGCAATGACTTTACGGCAGTTTTCACTTAGAAGACTCAGTTTTCAATAACTTTAGTGCAATTTTCATTTAGATTAAGGCAATTTTCATTAATATTATGGCAAATATTTACGAAGAAAATGTAATTTGCTTTGAAAAGGAAAATAAAAAATTACACAAGTATTTCTTGAAAATTCCAGTGTTAAAAAACCATGATGGAAGAAGGTGCTAGCAAGGCACTGTAACAAAGCGCTGTAGAAATTATATTCTAGCAATGCAGCAAGTAAATATACAGGGTGATTCAAAATGATGTCCGGCATTTCAAAATTTTACTATGCATTTATTTTATAACATGAACTAACCAGGGGTATTTTAACCGGGTATTTTAATGGTCTCTGGTTCGAATTGAAGGGATTCTGAGAATTTCCTTTAATTCAACCATGACCTCCTTTTCGTTTTACCACGGTTATTGAATGAGATAACCATGATATTACATTTTACTGGTGATATGTAATTTCCAATAACATTGGTTATAATTGGTCATGGAAAATTTTTAAAAACGTTGAAAAATACTGTCATTCTTTCTCACGGCTGCAAAATACATAGCTTTACGTGTTTTAAATTTAACCGTTTACGTAATGCTTCTTGTGCAGTTGCCAGGTGTGCAGTTCCTTATCCCGCCCAATTACCATCGAAATATAGCCCAAAAGGAGCCCAACTTATCTCGTGACGTCGTCATACAAAATGGTGTTATAGATGGCAGCAGCGTCAGGCAAAATTTAGAGCATCTATTTAGAGCCATAGCAAAATATGAATTTGCATGTTCGGAAAATGTGGAGTGCGGAATTACTGGTTCGGAAAATGAAGATTATCATCCGTGAGGTCAAAGTTGTTCTGCATCTGGTAGGCAAATGAGGGAAAACCAAAGTTAGGGATGGACATTCTTATCTTGCCGATTAAAGTAAAAGAAAAATGAATCCGTATTTTCTTATTAATAAAGTGAAAAAGTATCCATTTTTTAATACAGTAAAAAAATAAATCTTTTAATTGACAAAGTAAAAAAATACGTTTTAAGAAAGTCAAAATTGTTTGCTATATACATTAAGTGAAAACAAAATATTTAATACTTGTACATATCATTCGTAAATCTTTATAACTTATCAGTTGGCTGACGTTTGTAAAAACACTCGCAAGAAGCCCAAATTCCAAATTTCACATGAAGGATATATGTTCCAAAGTTGGAACTTTAAATCTATTTCTCAAATCAGTCTTTGTTAGCGTTACCTGAAAAACCAATATTCGAGGGCTGTCTCTCACATTAAGAGATTGGGACCAATATCTGACGAACAATGAATGCCGACTCAATGATTATCCAGGGATTCCTCAATTGCATCAGTTCGTTGATCAAGAAGTTGAATCGTTCTAGGAATCTAATCCACTGGTATCGCTGGAGACTGCATATCTTTGTGCAAAATTCCAAGAGTTGGTGGATCAGGTATCACTCTTAAATGAATAACGGCTGATTGTGTACAATCACGTAATAAAGGCGGTATGCAATGAGACGCCAGAAAGGAGACTGTTCTTGGACGGTCCTGGCGAAACCGGTAAATCACTTTTGCTGGAAAAACTGCAGGCGACTGTTCGATTGGAAGGCAAAATATTGGCCTGGCAACGGCAACGAGTGGAATTGCAGCACTTCAATTAATGGTCGGGCGAACAGCACATTCAATGTTCAAGCTAGGCCTGGATCTAAATGTAACTTCAATACACCCATTCAATCGAAACGTGCACAATTGCTATGCAAAGGTAGATCCTGGACATGTAAGTTACTAAATATATTTCTTTTCGTATAATCTTTGGTGTTTAATGTTGCCTATTGCCTCTACTCGGTTGTGCCGGGCACAACACCCTTATATTTGCAGTGCTTCTTTGGCACGTTGGTTACATGACATGTTTGACAACTTTGATATTGTGGGTTCAAATCCTTTAGTATGAACTTTTTAAACAGGAACAATTTTGTTTCCAGTCTTTGTTTTGCCTTGGGAAGACGGGAAGATACGATTTTTATCATATATGTCCGTCTTCGCCGAGCTTTAACATTTACGTGACGAAATTGAAGATCGTAAGCATAAAACTGGCGTACGTAACATATACGTTTGGTATGAGCATTATTCTTCGACTGCACCGAAATATGTCACCCTTGCGTTCCGTATGGAAACATAGGTACGTAGTGCAGAGGATCATACCATTGGTGATTTCCTAAAATCCAATGAACTGTACTTTCTGTGCGCTGGTGCCAAATAATATCATCATATACACTGACTCCCTTCCAGGTAAAAAAACCACAGCAACGTCAGAAGTTGTCGATAAATTGTAGGGTCGACGGTCATTTTGGGTATTAAACAATATAACAGCCAACTCAGAATAATCAAGTTCACTACAAGCTACAATATTCAGCGGGGATAATGACAATTCGTTTTAATATCGCTGCAGGCGACTGATCATTTTGTAGTGTCCAAACGTCGACAATTTCCCGTTCGCCCAGCTTATGCAATGACAATTACCAGTTCCCAAGATCAAACTTCAAACATCATTGGTATATATCTAGAGTAGATAGATACAGATACCCCGTCTTCGTTTTGCCTTGAAAAGCTCGGCAAAGTCTGGCATCTCAGCTAGTGCATAGTAAAATTTTGAATCACCCTGTATATTTATTGCGGCATTGCTAGAATATAATTTCTACAGCGCTTTGTTAAAGCACCTTCCATCATGGTTTTTTAACACTGGAATTTTCAAGAAATACTTGCGTAATTTTTTATTTTCCTTTTTAAAACAAGTTACGTTTTCTTCATAAATAATTGCCATAATCTAAGTGAAATCTGCCTTAATCTAAATGAAAATTGCGCTAAAGTTATTGAAAACTACCGTCTTCTAAGTGAAAACTGCTGTAAAGTCATTGCAAAAAGCTGTAAGAATGTTGTCTAATTTATCTTTCTATATATATAAAGAAGGATGTTTGTTTGTGGGTGGGTTTGTGAGTTTGTTTCTTATACAAATCTACAGTTTTATTCTGATCTTGATGAAATTTTGCTTTCTTGACCTTCAAAGCATGAGGAAGGTCACTGTCTACTCAGATTTCGAAAAAATTATAAATCGATATTCATAATGATGTCAGGGCTTATTAATGAGAAATATCTCATGACCAACAATGCAAGGCAAATTTTGTGCAACAATAGTTACCAACAATGGTATCAACATGCAATTCACAAACATTATGGTTTGTTAACATGCCTTATTATTGATTGATTAACAATTAGACTCATCAGTTTATATATTAATAATGTGTTTATAACATTCTCTTATGTAATTTACTTGGTTGTAATGATTTCGCTCTTCACCCGTGTCAATTTCTCTTACGATCGGGATGAACCGGTGTCCATAAATATATCTAATTATAAATATTGGTTAATGTTCACTCCTGCACATCGCGCGATGACTGATCATGCGACCAAGGAAAGAATTTATTTGAATTTATTTTTTAAAGACTGAGGGGCTGTGCCCACCAGACCCCCCCCCCCCCCTTCCTTTAACGAACTGATATACAGGGTGTCCGGAAATAAATGGTAAATATTCATACATGTGAGAGAACATGTATAAAGAAGCATTTTTATTCCTATGAACATGGTGTCGCAAGCCTACCCCCACAGAGATACAGGGGGATTAAAGTATGTTGCGCTGCCTGATTGTTGGCATCTGGCGAGCGACTAGGCAATGTGGTGCAGCCCACATTGGAGCCTACAGACCTGTTCAAAGGTGTTGATGTAATGGAGTAAAATCAAGTCACATCACATAACATTAAACTACGTAGAAATAAACAAATAAGACACCCTACAAATGCTTTAGGCTCTTAAGGTAACATCTTGACGTATATACACTATCTAACCAAAAGTAATTGGACACTTTCGATTTTAAACATTTTGTCAAATATCTAGAAAAATACTTGACGAATTATCCTGAAACTTATGGGATGTAAAGAGCATGTTACACCACATATATTTTAGCAAAGGTTTTGTTCCAAAGGCAAATAGGGGACCAGCAACAAAGTGAACCAAAAAAATAATGTTTGGGATCATCCTGAAAAAAATAACGTTTGAAATGCGTTGTAGCTTTAGCATAGGATTAAGAAGCTTCTTTTACTTATCCGTGTTCATTTATATGAGAATAGCACATGTATTCATGGAGATATAAAGATTCTTTAAAAAAATCGAATTGTTTTCGTAAGTTTTTTGTTTATAACATGCAGCGTATTCAACCCAATGCAATGCCATTTTCAGGAAACTTGACAAATTATAATAGAGACAACACCCTGCTATCAGAATATGAAAATATTAAATATTTGATGAAATATGAGCATTTTTACTAAACAATGTTTAACTGCGCATGCGCAAGCGTTACCAAAATGTCTTTTGCATAATTTATTAGTCAAATGTATAGCGCTACTTTTAGAAAAACTCCAAGCAAATATTGTGAAAATTCAGAAAGATATCGTCGATAGAATGAGTTGAATTTCAGTTGCTCTCAAAAATAAACAAAACGATAAGGGGGTGTTCTCCAAATTTTTATTTTTGGACCGGACACCAGTAACTAACTTCTTCTAATGCTGATATGAAGGCATATTGACTTCATATCAGCGTAAGGAGAAGAACTTGATACTGGTGTCCAATCCAAAAATAAAAATTATATATATAGGAAGTTTTAACAGGTTTTTGTTTTTTTTTTTATATAAGTTTTTATAATTTTAGTTAATCACCAGTTCGCCCCCCCCCCCCCCCTTCTATATCCTATTGAAACTATTCGAGTGAGCAACAATTGAGTTGCCTTGAAAATGGGTCTGGTTGAATCTCTATGGTTGCCGTTGATATTGCACACGCTCCCACAGAATTCCATGTTACTCCGTTTTGGGAAACTATTTAGTAGACAAGAAAGGGATCAAAGATTGCAAGGCTGAAACCTTTTTCTCGAGAACTTTTTTCGAGTTGATCTCAAATTGACCTCCGTTGAATGAATGAGGCTTTAACGGTAATGACTACAGGACTGGAAACTCCTTTCGCTTGTATGACGTCATCGACTTCCCCCCCTATTTTAAGAACGTTTTTCGCCCTGCTCAGTAAATAGCGAATATTTGTTCGTTTTATTAAATAAATAATAAAAATTTTCGAAAATAAATTATATATTATGCAATTATGCAGTTTTATTTAATTATTCACTTAATCTTATAGTATCGAAAATTTTGATGTCAGTTGCCCTTTAATTCGATTATATATCACCCATGTGATATGTAATGTTCCCCTAGCATGACTCATTATGACAGACTGATCCATTTATATCACCCAATCAGAAGTCTGGTTGGCCTCGCTACCATTTGTATTACTAAGCACTTGTTGTATTGCTTTTGACTTCATTACTGTTTGTATCTTCCATTATATTGCTGTGTAAGGGCTTCTAGTTACCCTTTCCTTTCTACCCTGATGAAGGCAGGATTAAATGCTGAAACTAGTCAGGTTTTCAACTAAAGCATGGTACTTGCAAGCAGAAACCGAAGCCATCGATCGATCTAAACTGTCAACTCCGATTGCACACAGTACATTCATTCCTCATTAATCATGATATCGAATTTTTGTATTCAATTGTTGTTTATTCAATTTAATTTGATTGATTGAATTATAATCATAAGTATAATCATCATCAAAAAAAAGTTCCACTCATAGAAACATTCTGTTAAAAGCTACAAGCCGAACTTCAGTCTGCATGGGGTGAGCTGTGTCAAGACTGCATTATGAACTTGTACGACTCCATGCCACAACCTGTAGCAGAATGCATTAGAAAAATAATGGCGGTGCAAAATTGTATTGAGAGTTGTAATGATTTTGATATTTTGACCAATAAATTTTGTCATACCCTTGCTCATTGTTTAATGTTTTATTTTTTTTGACGATGCGCTTCCATATCAGTTTTCATTCTCGGCCTCTTCACTTTGTGAGCTGAGCATCCAACATTTTTATTTTGTGTGTTAGAGAAAGAACGTCACTGTGATGTTACTGCCCATTTCTTATTGGCTGAGCAACTAGTTTCTGCCCAAAAGTTGAACTCTGCCAAACTCAAAAGCAGGAGTTTTCTGTCAGACAGAAAGACAAAAGCAGGAAGTGACATCATAAAATTTTTCTGCTTTGTGGTTCCTGCAGTTGTTTTTAATCATGTGGGACTCTTGCTTTACAGTGTCGTACTATAAAGTCTGTATTCATTTTATTTATTAAATTTTTTGACAGAATCTGCATCAGGCCTAGTTCTTTGAATTTGGCAAAACATTTATAAAACCCTGTATTAATATTTTAGCAGTTGAATATTTCAAAGTTGACTTGTTTTAATCTTTTAATTTATATTGTAGAGGATTGCTTAAATATTAAGAATAAAATGTTACTGTACTTATTTTAATGTGCTTATTATTCATGTTATTGGGAATTATTAATACAGATCATTTTAAAAGCTTCATTTTCTCATGTTTCCCATTTTTAGATATACGACAAAACATCTCAATGATGAATCAACGCCGAAGCATATCAAGAATTTATTAGCATGAGCAAGTACTAAAAAATAACACTGCCACTTTTCATAAATTCTAAATGGAATAAAGGATATAATTGACCATGAAAAAAGTAAGCACCCAAGAGCAGTGAATTTTAGTGATGAAAAAAATGGAGAGACTAAAAAAAATACTGATGATTCCTGAAAGAAAAGTGTCCTGAAAATAAGATAACCTTGTGTCCATCAATAACGAAAAGGCTGATAGACTTGAGAAAAGGCTGTGTTTTTCTAAGGATTATTTTGTTGAAATCATAGTGCTGATTCTAGAAAAATGTCACGTCTTTATTTTTTTTATTTTTGTGTGTTGTTTTGACAAAATTTTTCCCCGAGAATACCATAACTCGCTTCTTGTAATCCGTCGTATTTTTGCATTTTGGACAGTGATTTAAAGTTCCACGAGTAATATAAAAGAAATACAGCAGAATATACAACTGAAAACTTTTATAATAAATTTATGAAGAATTTTATGAATTAAATTTAATATAATTTGATGGGAACAATATATCTACGTGTATTTAAAAAATGAATAGAGAACTATTTTATCTTTCTACTTTATAGAGTATGGCTTTAAACTGTGTCAAACACTGCCATCGATTGCTATCTTGTACACAACTAATCAGTGTTTCCTCTTCAGAATTTTTGTTTTATTATGAATTTTATCTTTATTTTATGAATGCTACGATTTTTTATCCAGTTCCAATTGGGTGTCTGGTTTTGTCCCATTTCAATTGAATCAGTGCCCAAATTAGTAGTGAATGCTTCAAAACCCATTTGAAATAACCTTCAGAGCATTGGGATTCCTTGGTGTTTGATTTAATTCAATTACAGTTGGTATGTTATCTTGACAAAAACCATTTATAATTTATGTAAGAACAATTTTATTTATTTTTATACTTTAGTATGGTCTTTAAATTTCAGTAGAAACTGATAAGAAATGCTAATGAATAAGTAAATAATTAAATCTTGAGAGTGGTGGAAGCAAATCAAGTAATGATCTCCATCTGGTGATAGATAGGCTTGCTTTTTATTTTTTTTAAATAAGCATATTGCAATTAAAACTTTAATTATGATTTTCCCTACTTGCTTTGCTTTATTTATTTAAAAGCCACTACTTTAATATTTGGAGGCTTGAATAAGAATTAAGATCCAGTTCCATAAAACAGTCTACAGGCCTTAAACTAAACCAGTCTCCGATTGAAACCCAAAATAATTTGCATGGAAGCATTTAGACGAGTATATTTTATGTATGATGTGATGTGCAACCAATTTCCATATTTTTTATAATTCGTGGTTTGGATGATGATTTTTTTTTTCTTTTGAGGAAATTTTATTAAAAAAAAAACAAAAAAAACAAAAAAAACCTCCGTTTGTGAAGATTTTTAATAGCATTCTTTAAGAAAACGTAGTAGTATACTTTGAGTTGTTTAAGACATAAGAGCAAAGCTTCATACTTTATTAAGTTGCTACAATGTATGGATGCCTTTTTTTTTTTTTAATTTTCTAAATATCTTACTCTAAACAAAAATAATTTCTATGCATTTTCTGTTTTGGTAACTTTAAAGAAAAAAAAATGCCCATTCAACAGAGCACATGGTATACATATGCTTCATCACTCGACATGTTTTCCTATTACTTTTCTATTAAAGAATACACTTTTGTAAAATAATAATAATTAACAAAAGAAACCTAATGCATCACCAGCTGCAGAACAAACAAAAAGTATCGTTTCAAATGCTTAAGGCTGCTGATAGTTATATTTTCGTATTGTAGGAAAATTTTTACTCATTCTCAAGATGTTGCAAGGCACAAACTGTCTTGATATGTAATATCAGAAATTTTTCCTCCTTTGGTGCTAAGCACATACTTATTCTTAAGAGAAGGTGGGGAGTGTAGTGTATTCCCGTGTAGAATTCCTAATGGTTGTTTCTGTTATGAAATCCAGTCTAGCACCTTTTTACAAAGCACGCAGTTATTTTTTAAACTTCATTGAAATTTGTTTCTCGTAGAAACTGAGATTCAGTAGTAAATTCACGAGTCTACTACGCAGAAATTACCTGATATGTGGTATTAATAAAGATGAAAACAATATAGAAAGTTTCTGAACTCTTGTCGTTATATTCTTGTTGATTGTTGTTTTGCCTCCATGTGGTAACGGTTCTCAAGGCTACCTAGTCTGGAAATAGACTGCTAAATTAATGTATAGCTTATTATGTGATGATTGTTTGTTAATAGCGATAACTAACGTTCGTTCTTTTGAAGATTACAGGACAAAATGCAGAATTTGGAAGAGAAAGAAAATAATAATGGTTGGTATATTTTTTGTGATGTGATACTATTGTGCTGTATAACAGGCATGTGCAATAAGTACCCTACAAGCTGGATTTATTATTTCTCTTTAGATTTACATTCTGCAAGCTATGCCTCTATAAAACTGTTTTTACCGTTTTATTGTATTTTTTTTAGGAATTGCGTGCAGTCTATGATGTATTGGTAGTTGCACATTCCTGGTATATAATAAAATTTGGGACCAAACTGAGTGTTTCAAAGAAAAGTTAAATGTAGATGATAAACATAGTAAAATAAGTTATTGTTTCACTTATTCAGGTGGTTGAATTGAGAAGAATTAGTTCTTGTTTGAGTTTTATGGTTTTGATCCATATAGGTGTGCATGGCCATTTTATGCACTTATTCCATCAAAAATTTAGCGAAATAAGTGTAAAGTAGTATGTTGTGTTAATAAAGAAACAACCATACCAGACTGGATATTTACTTCGTAAGAAGAGATGAGATCGAAGCTCTCATGTGGAATCTTGACCTCATCTCTTTTTACGCTATTTGTTGGATGCCTCAGTTGAACTTCTTTTTGATTCAATTGATCTGTTGATTGAAATTGTTATGGCACATTGAAATTGTAATTGAAAATTTAATTGTACTTTTTTTTCCAATTGCGTTTTTGTTTTGAAACCTTCAAAGGGGTGAAATGATTATCAAGATTTGCTTCCAAGAAATTAGACCGTTTGTTTTACAGAATTCAAGAGAGCTTTAGCTGAAGATAACACAAAATTCTAAATTGTAGAAAACTATCTAGAATTTAAAGATAGATGTAAAAAAGTGTTAATGAGTCTAGGTGTCTGATATACACCTTTGTGTCCACTCGTTATTGCCAGCACAGACAGTGTAATTGAAGTAAGACCCAATGTTGTTGTTTATGGCTGATTTAGCCATCTTTTGAGAATCGAAGACTCCACTCCATCGTCCATCTTATTCCTTATTATTGCATTTATTACTTTTGTTTTAATTAAATATTTCTCCCCAAAATTGCTAAATTTATAAACAAGTATAGATACGTGAGGGGAATGGTTACGTTGTTTTGCTGTTTGTTTGAAAACCGTTGATAAAAAATGTTGTAAAGTTTTTTAAATTTTATTAAGTTAAAACTAAAAGGTAGTGTTATTAAATTGAATTTTTAAGGTGACTTATTTGTTGAATAAATAAATAAATAAATAAATAAATAAATAAAAGGTATAAAACGAGTTTTATGATTGTACAAATATTGTTGTTTGAGCATGTGTGTGAAAGTGTTTTTAAAACTAAAACTGACCCAGGTACCATACACTTTCACCTTCCTCTTTCAAAATATAAAGTGTATGTATTTGATCATTGTTTTTATTATATTAGTATATTTTCTACTCGAATCTATCGATTATATTTTCTAAATCCATTTGCAGCCTCATCCAAGAAAAAGCAGTACATGTAAATGAATGTATTAGAATTAAATATTGTAATTTATTAATTTTTTAACTGTACATTTTAAAGTTATCTTTTGTTATCTTTTCTGCTTCATCGAAAACAAATTTTCAACAATGATAATATTATAGTAGAAATGTTTCTTTAATTTATTGTTTTCCTTTTTAATTTAAAGTTTTATATTTTTCATATACATACATAAATATATATATGCATATATATATATTTTAAAAAAAATAAAAGAAAATGAAATGTAAATTTATTATGTTGACCAGAATTAAAAAAAATAGATTATTTATCGTTCATTTTTGTGTCTTTATTTTATTATTTTATCTTGTAGTTTAAGAATATTTGAGTGAGCTATCAAAAGACGATTGCTACGGCCTTTAAAATTGTCAACTGTTTTGTTTTTTGTTTTTTTTTGTTTTTTTTTCAATATATACAAGTTATCTCTGTTAATGAAAGTAAAGTGGCGCTTGCAGTTCTTCGTGTTTGCCAGTCAGTTTTCTTTATCATCCTGACCTATATTTACTTAATTCGACATTTTCTATCAATATAATGTCAGCTCCAGATAACAAGTATTTATGTAAGAATTTTTATATTGATTTTTTTCTATCTGTTTTTAATCAGCTGAATGAAATACTCTGTCGTTAGGACTCGCTTTCGCGCGTTTCTGTGTGATGTGGTCGCGAATAAGGAAAATCGTCTGCTGCAGCACGTGCACGTGCCTTTATAGCGCATCAAAAGAATCCGATTCGCAATATTACGCTTTTATAAGCTGTTGCATAACCATTGCTGTGCTAAAAACGTTGTTATATGTATGTATAATGGCAAAGAAGTTTAAGATTATTGGAATTTAAGAAATATCCTTCGGTTTCCCGCATTTATGATAAAACCATATTTAGATAGATTTCTGTTTCTTTTCCAATCATCATAGTTATTTATAAACCACTGATTTATTACTCGTAACTTCATTGCTTTGTTACGATAAACGTACAGTGATAATACAAATAGTTAATAGAAACATACTCGTTGCCAA
>JAHWFO010061744.1:788225-814351 GCA_023313115.1 Rhysida immarginata | reverse complement strand
ATGCTAAGGAGAATTGTGCATCCTGATCATGTAAGACTAGATATTAATTTGGATTTCACTTCCATCTATCTGCCCCTGGACAAAGTAGACTTTGGATACGAATTTATTGCCCTTTTGGGCATTAATAGACAGCACAATGTTTTAAGTCATGAGCAACTTGAGGATATTCGACAAAGATGCTACGGTTTCTTAGAAAGGGCTTGCAGGGAGCTTCTTCTTCGCAATTCGAGTAATTCTAAAATTTTCAGAAAGGTCAAGAATCTGTCACCTAGCATCTGCCTGAGTCATGCACGACCACCATTTTAGGAACTGCCATTAGATCTAGCTGATCAGTCTGAGCTGAGCGAAATAGAAAGCCAATGGCGTTTACTATTGTCAATTGACTGGAATGATGTTTGTGAGGGGCAAATTCCGACATCTGCAACTTCATTTTGGACCAAATCTCTGAGTTTAACGAATGCTGCTGGAGAGCATATGCTGGTTGATCTTGCTGAGTTTGCATTGAAGGTATACAGCTTGCCAATTAGTATTGCAACTAACGTATTGCAATTAGTTTGCATTGAAGGTATAATGCCCTGGTTGAACGAGTATTTTCGAGAGTTACGTCCGTAAAAACTAAACTAAGAAGCCGAATGGGACTAGAGCTTTTGACCTCAATCTTGAGAATTAGGATGTATCTTGAAGAAAAAGGAATTTGTTGCTCATCATTTGAGCCACCTGTGTCGATGCTGAACTATGATTCCTCTATATATAGAGATGACCTAGACCCAGAAGATGACCTTTTCGATACTCTTCAATTGTGAGTTAATTTGTTGAAGAACGTGTAATATGATTAAATAAACATGTTTTACATCTGAATCTGTTCATGTCGAATGATTTTAAAATAACATTGCATAAAATTGTATTCTCAGGATTACAATAACTCGTTTAACATTTAAATGCAGTAAATTGTTTAAAATATTTCATTATAACGAAATTTTATCTTATCAAAATTTATGTTCTATTACGAAAATATTAGTTTCTATCTTTTAACTTAAAAATATTTCAAATAATGTAAACTGTTATAGAATTTCCTTATAAATATTCATTTTATATTAAATTTAAAATTATCATTTGTTTGTTTAGAGTGATGAGTGAGACTGGTGGTAACTGTCATGGAAGACAGATTGGTTCTCTAGTCTTTCTTCCATGGTAACTACAGTCAAGTTAACATATAAAATTCAGGATAAAAGAACATTCCGCTTATAATCGACAATTTCTACGAATAATTTCTTGTTTATAAGAGTGCGTTTCAATTGCCCGACGGGTTCATCTGTACTACGAAAAACAAACGCATTAATCAGACCGACTATTTCCGAAATGTTTATCATCAGCAATGATTGGCTTTGGATGATCGCAATAACATGCAGAACGTGAGGATGATTTTATTTCGTCCTTTTTGTCGGGTTACTTGAAGTGGCTTCACTGGAAATTTCAAAGTAATACTATACTCGGTCTGAATAATATAAGCAAACGCAATAGAGCAATAAATAGCATCCGCCATATTTGGTTGATTTGGTCTTACTTTCAATATATCGCGAAATTCTAAAGATTTGAATTTAGCGATAGGTATACATAAATAAAATTTAAAAGACATTGAATTAATCATACACAATTACTTTTTAAATTTATTCACAAATAGCGACTGATACCAGATTTTCTTTTCTTTTATAAATTTTTATTCGCGTTCCGCTCTAGTTAGAGCGTTTTAGGCGTTTCCTTTGCAAACATACGAAGCTAACCCACCAAGCTTAGAATTTAGAATTAGCTGTTGGTTTTCCCATTATCACGATGAGAATTTTACAGTCAAACGCTTCTCCTGTCTTCATTTTTTGGAAATGTATATAGTAAAAGCCTTTAAAAACGTAAAGGACCTCAATGCACTGCGCGTTTAACCAATGCACTACGGTGGAGCATAAAAATTGGGCTACTTTTAGGAAAATTTTGCGACTTTTTGCCTTCGGCTCGCTACTTTCCGGAGATAATATCTGGCAACCCTGTGCGTGATCTCAGTATCAACATGCAGGTGCATTGAAACAGCATCACAAACGATGGGGCAAATCTGTCAAGTTTTCCAGTAATCACTGATGAAGTAATAAGACATTTTACCAAACACGTTTCTGCAATAAAGTATAAATATGCTTTGGCTGTTGATGTTAAAGGAATTTTGATTGCTGAAAATTTACCAAGTAAACAAGCAGGACGTTTTGGCGTAGTGAAAGCTTCACAGAGGCCTGGATGGTATTCAGTCTGCATAAATTTTGGAAAAGATAAAATTACTGATGCATACAGTGGTTGTCCAGCTGGGTAAGACAATTTATTATTAGACTCAAAATACTTAATGTATATCCAAATACAATTTAAAAAGTGTGTCATGTATAAGCTTATATTTAATGTGAAATTTATTAATTTTACTGCTTACTGACTGAAACTGAAATATGATTTATTTTTTTCTTTATTATATTTCAACAAGAATTTATTTAAATATTAGCTTATCAAAAACATGTCATAATGTTGGTGCTGACTTGTATGCCATCTTGTACTTTCACTCGCTTGGCTTGAAATAAATTCCTCGTGATACTGCATGCAATGATTAACTTTGCAAGTGGACCAAGCCTTCAGCATATGGGACAAAATAATCAAATAATAAAGAAGTACGTCCATATTGGTAGACACACAAAAGTAAAATCTATTTTTATTACAGTTATAAAGAAACATTTATGATAAATATTAGTATAAAAATAAGTTTTTAGGGGATCCACATAGCGTACGTAACAAAGAAAACAACTTCACGCACTGGCTATTAGGAGGAAGCAACCCACTGTTCCGTTATGACTTCAGCTCACTAGTGGGGGTTGAGGTATCGGAAAACCTGTGAATTGAAAAGATGTGAGTGACAAGAAAACCTGATTTGAAAACTTTCGGTATAAAATATTCTACACAAACAATCTCTCTATCTTAGACTCTCGGACACTCTTGTGATCTCTAAAAGTGATCAGAGTTGAGATAACAGCAGCTATATAGTGTGTGTGTGTGTGTGGGGGGGGGGGGGGGGAAAGCGAAGCCAACATTAACGGCAACGTGGATCCGGCCCGTCAACAGCTTGGGCGAGTGAAGAACGGCAGCGTGGATGAACGAGGAGTGATGAGTCCGTTAGAACAACTGAGGTTTGCTCTGTGTTTTATTGGGCGGGTGGCGGTACAAACTAATACCTGTATAGTCTGCCTGGGCTGTCATAGACAGAACTCACGAATATTTTTCACAGCAATTTATTGGTAAAACAAGACACATTATATGTGCAGGAGTAGCAGTTCATTACTTATTTTTTGTAACCACTGCCGCACAGAATGTGGAACAATCAAAACAATATCCTCCACTGCGACGATTACCAAGTTACGCCATGCTTTGCATGATAAGCGGTGACGCCAAGTGAGAGGCGGGAAACCATCGTCGAGAAAGGCTGGCGGTGGCAGGCGGAAACAAAAGGGAACAAAACAGAGATCCACTACGGTACGAAGCGGTCTTCAACCTGTCAGAATCCAACTCTTACTGAAGGACTATGTAAATGCAACATCGGGAGCGAGAATAAGGAAATCTCATGGTTCCAAATGTGGTTCCACATTCCCACAGATCTGTAGTAGAAAGTTTTAATTTATAAAGAAAGTTTTTCCGAGGGACGTGTCCACTTCTAAGTCTAAAGAGGATGGATTTTTGTGGAAAGGTGAGCCACCTAGGAGAGAGCGCTTTATTTGTTCTGATATCGGGAATGAGGTCCTTATAATGCTTCCCTTTAGGTTCAAGGTGCCACTGAAGATTCCAAAAATCTCTGACTTTTTTCCGAACACATGCACTGAAGGTTGATAAGTCCACGTGAGTTGGGTTAGGTGGTTAGGTGGTTTCTTCCCGTTTCTTGCCCAATTAGCCAACTTGTCAGCTAACTCATTCCCGTGAATGTCTTTATGGCCGGGAATCCACAAAAACTGGATGCAGAATCCCTTACTAGAAAGCGTATATAATGTGTCGATCACGTATTCGAGAAGACTACCATAGTACCACCAACATTTCTTCAGGGCAGATTGAAAGGAAAGGATGACACTTTTTGAGTCGGTGAAAATTACAGGGTCGGGACACATTAATATGCCCACCTGCTAGTATCCGGAATATCCACCTTTGGCGGCAAGCACAGCAGCTAGTCGACGTGGCAGAGAGTCAATAAGTCCTCGGAAGGTGGTTGCAGGTATCTGGGACCATTCGGCGATCAGTTCATCCCGTAATTCCATCACCGTGCGTCCAGCTTGCGGACATGGCGATCGAGATGGTCCCACAAATGTTCAATGGGGTTGAGGTCCGGGAAGTTTGGTGGCCATAGGAGTAGCTTGAATTCATCCTCATGCTCCTCGAACCAGTCGTGGACAGTTTTGGCAGTATGGCAGGTAGCATTGTCCTGTTGAAAGGTGCCATCACCCTGAGGAAACACTGTCGACACGAAGGGGTGTACATGGTCTGCGACGATCGTCAGGTAACGAGCAGCATTCAATGTACTCTCCAGCGGTATCAGTGGACTCAGATCATACCTCGAAAACATCTCCCAAACAGTCACACCTTCCCCACCAGCCTGTCGTCTGTCGGGATGCCCGTTCTCAAATGCTTCCCGGCGAATTCTCCATCGTCCGTCCACTCTGTTCACCAGAAACCGCGACTCGTCAGAGAAAGCAACCCTTTGCCACTCGGCCAAGGTCCAATGCGAATTGGAGGCGTTTTCGGCGATGCCCAGGCGTCAACATGGGCGCTGTTACCATACGCCTGCTCCGGAGCCCCAACCTCAAGAGGGATCGTTGCACTGTCTTGGTGCTGACACGCCTAGTAGCCCCACTGTTCATTTGCTCTCTCATTTGCTCAACAGTGGCACGCCGATTGGTTGGCCAGGCGTCATTACCGACGCTCGCCTCTAGGATCGATGGCCCGTGGGGCCCCACAGTTACCTCTTCGGTTGCTCGAAACTGTCTGGTTCGTCCAGTCGCGGTACACCTTCACAACACAGCCCTAGAGCAGTTCATATGCTGCCTCCCTTGGCCCGATAGCCAATGATCATCCCCTTTTGGAGGTCCGATGACGTCTGCTGTTGTCAGCTTTTAATGATATGCAATGATTTTTCATCTGCATACCACGGGACGTTCCAACATGTTCGAGGAGAGGCGGTCATATTAATGTGTCCCGACCCTTTAAGTAAGAGTCCAAGGGAAGAAAAGCAACTCGTGATAGGGCGGTATAAACCGCTATTAGCTCGAGTTGAAAGGAGCTAGTAGCGGGCTCGACCTTCTGCGAAATAATATATCTTCCTCTCAAATATATGGCAATACCGCCGACAGGATTTGGTGGAGATAGCGAAGTGTCAGTGAAAACATGTCGATGGTTCGGATATATAGTTTTCAAAAAGTCCGCAAATAGTGGGGGTAGTTGACTTGAAGACGAGATTTTTGTCAGCCATTTGGGCATAAAAGTAGTTCGATCAGATGGATATTGCTCCCAGACATTTGCCAACAGGGTTGAATCACAAATTTTTTTGGTATCCACAACTGAATTTGTTTAGAATTTGAAGCATTAATTGCCGAAGCCTGTTTGATTTTAAAGCCAGACGACAGTTTTCATCCAGAGTTAATGAGCTCTTACTATGGCTGGAAGCTTGGCAATAAGAGAAGATTAACTTAACTGTTTTCTCCTCCCATCTAAGTGGGGGGACGACGACGATGTTTGCTTCTATGTATAAAAGCGGACATGGAGAGGAAAGCGTTCCATGTAGGCTATGCCTAATAATTTTCCTTTCCATTTTTAGCAGGCGGTCCAAAACTCTGTTTGAGGCAAGAAGCAAGAAAATTGGGGAGAGATCCGTTGACGTCACAAGAGAGTTGATAAACGTGGAGACTTCACTCCACGGAGGGCCCCACTTAGCTTTCATGATTAACTTCACCCGGGCTAGGTTTTTCTTAAGTTTATTTTTAATTTCGGATACATGGGTTCTCCAATTTAACTTGTGAAAGCGCTTTTTTGAGATGGAAAAGTGTCAAATATTATTTTCAGGAGGATGTTACTAAAACCGAGAATCAGTCTAGAAAGTATTGGCTTAATCAAGACCAAAATTATAACTGAAGTATCGAAACTGGATGATTTTTAAATATACAGAGTGACCCAAACTTATCCAGCTTAATTGTTTAGGAACATTGTATGGTTCAAATGGAACAGAGAATGTCCTATAAACATTCCATCTAGTTTCTATCGTGTGTGAGATATCGACGTTTGTCTATTTTCTTGTAGAGTTGTTAAAGCAAATAAATAAAACACTTGAGAGTGCAGATCACTTTTATTCTGCATGCTGACAGAACATCACATTGAACTACAAAACAAAACTAAAATGATACAAGGAATAAGAATAAGAAGAAAGTAACAAATCAATGTCGAGGAAGGCCCTCAAAATGGTTGCCACCAGCTCCAATGCACTGGTTACCTCCTGGTTACATCTTCGGACAACTGAGCTGGTAGCTGCCACAATCTGGTCCGGTGTAATTGCTCGACTATAAGCTTGAATGGATGCAATGAGCTCATCTCTGGTGGTGGGCGGAACGCTGTAGACCTCCTCCTTCTAGGAAAAGACTCTAAATAAAAGAAAATAGACAAACGTCGTTATCTCACACACGATCGAAACTACACACACCGGCCAATGAATTAGAAACCTTCGTTCAATATGGTATTGACCCTCCTTTGGCTGTAATTACAGAACATACGCCGGTTTGGCACGGACTCTACAAGGTGTTGCAATGCAGGTAAGGTAATCGCAGACCATGCATTCGTCAGAGAGACCTTCAGGTTCTGCAGAGTAGACGGAAGCGGATGCCTTCAACGAATGTCTCTTTCCAACATGTCCCAAACATTCTCGATCGGATTCAAATCCGGATTTTGCGCTGGCCACGGCAGATGTTGCAACTCGGTGTCATGTTCAGAAAACCACTCCTGAACAATTCATTGCAGGATGGACTTGATCTGCAACAATGCTCAGGTAGTCTTTGGCTTTCACCCGACTGTCGAGGAATATCAGGGGATCCTTGCCATACAAATAAAACATGGCCCATACCATGACACCTCCTCCTGCAGCTTGAACTGTGTTCACAACACATGAGAGGTCCATCGCTTCATGGGGCTGCCGTCAAATTCTCTGTCGGCCATCGGTGCAAAACAATGTGTAACGTGACTCATCCGACCACATCACCTTTTTCCAGTCGTCTACTGTCCAGTCACACCGTTCTCTATACCACTGCAGGCGAACTTTCCGGTTTGTTGCTGAGTTCAGGGGCATGCGACTTCCCATCCCTATTCGCTTCAACTCTCGGCGCATTGTTCTGGAGGAGATGGGTTGCGATGATCCTTCATTGAAGTCTGCCATCAGTTGCTCCACCTCCGGCCTTCGGTTTTGCCGCACAATCTGTCTCAGACGACGTCGGTCCCTGTTTGTGTTGATTGTTTTTGATCCACAATTCTGCCGTTTCGATAACTCTTGTGGATTCCATTTCCATGCATTGAACACCTTGGAGACCTTACCTTTTGAGATACCGGTCAGTTGTACTGTCCCAGAGATCGTAGCTCCAGCTAGATGGGCTCCAACAATAATTCCTTTTTGGAAGTCAGACAGGTCTGCTGTTTTCCCCATTTTGCTCAACTTGAGCAGCTGCAGCTTGTTCCTACCCTGTAACTGCAGCTTGGAATGAGCATGTACATCACATGATTGCATTCATTTGCATATCACAATCGTTTCTGACCTGTGACCCCGCTTTACATATCAGTACAGTAATTCATCACGGGTTTCTAATTAATTGGCCAGTGTGTGTAGATGTAATGTTTATAGGACATTTTTTGTTCCATTTGAACCACACAGTGTTCCTAAACAATTATGCTGGATAAGTTCGGGTCACCCTGTCTGTATATGTACACCATTAGGAAATAATGAGAGTGTTTTATAGTCTTTTTCTTTATGTAAATTTCACGTAGATAGCTGAGTTGACGGGCGTGAAATGGTAAGTCGAAACAAATCCTTCCATGGGAATCGTCCATTTTATATTGCAGAGGGTTCGTTCACTTAACTTTTCAAACTAATAAAGAGGAAACGGTTTTTAGCGAGCTTAAAAAAGGAAATCGATCGCAAGACGTTTTCGCAGGAGATTTAAGTTAACCCCTCCCAGACGAGAAAAAAAAACTGATCAGAAATCCCGTCTTGACGCCCTCTATTATTATTATTTATACTCGATCCGAGCTCTCACATTTGTTTAATAAACGATTGTTAAATCTCGTTATTAGTGTAGCCTTCATCTGTTCTTGGATATAAGTTATGATTCTGAAACTTCTGAGCACCCCCTTTCTAAGAATTATACTTATGTCCATGGTAAATGTCAATATTTTACTATGACACTCTATTATAATAAACAGAGACATTGTTCTGATATCATTTTTCTTTTGAAAATTAACTTTTATTGGCGTTATTATTCTTGGCTAACGAAGACCAAAAAGGAAGACCGTGAATATTAACGCCAAAGGAGTTGGGGGAGTAAGGTTTTCGGGTTCGACTTCGGCGACCTACGTGTAGAGTGGCACTATGAATGCAAATTAGCACAAAAAAAAAAAGAAAGATCGACTGGATGTTCGTTTATTAAGAAATTGAAGATTCGATTTCCTGTCTCTGTGGAGAAACAACATTTTTCCTTTTCGTAATATAATAAAAGTCCGCTCCGCCATCATTTGAAAAAAAAAAATGTATTCGTTTAAAATTTTGAATAATTCGATTCCGTTTCATCGTATAAAGTTTGTCCGCTTTGTAAACGACGAATATTTTGCAATATTTTATTTTGAAAGTTCATTAATGTTGGTCAATTCGTCGATCGGTTAATAATTGAGAGTACAAAGCGAAAACGGCATTATTGAAGGTAAGTAATAGGAAATTTGGAGATAATAAAACAGAACATATCCAGATATAAATAAGATAGTGTTGGGAGCCTAATTTAAGAGATACGTTGAGGTAATGGAATAATTTTGACTCAATAATACAAACAATTTTTTTGATAAACTAACTATAAATTTTTAACATTTAAATTTTTTTATAATTGAAACACAAAGTTTTTATGAATCTGCCAATATAAATTTAGAGTTAATGATTGACTTAAAATATTTCTCCTTTATCATTATTAAAATTACAAAACAAATTGATTAATCTTCAAAATAAAGTTCACTAATCTTGGGAGTTGTAGAGAATGATTTGAAGTCTTGAGGAAAGCAATGTTACCATCTTGAGATGATTAATACAATAGTATGCAAAATCTTAAAATGTAACACAGTATTAAGCGAAACATAACTATAAAATACCTCTTTTACCATAACATATTTTACAAGGGATGTACATTTCGGCAACTATATTGCCATCATTCAGCCTTGGTTTGAAATGAAATGAAATGAAATGAGTAGAAAATGGAAATGGTTACACCTTGTGTGGGTGGAGGCTTCTTTCTTTTCTTGTACTTCTTCGTTTGTGTTGATGTTGAGTTAATCCATGCTATCAGGCGGGAGTCAACTTTGGGTCCATAATCTTGATTCAATGCGAACTCGCTTTTGTTTTTTTGAATGTCCATACTTTCAAAAAAGCTTGGAGGAATTACAGAGGAAAATCTCTTGAAAACTCTTATTTTGACAAATTAACATAAAAAAAACAAACCTCAAGCATCATTCCCTCCAATTTTCAACTTCTTCAAAAGAAATATTTCCAATAAACAACTAATACTGCCAAGTTTGATCATTACATCGTTTCCAGCATAGTCTTGCCATCTTCAAGCGACATCAATGATATTCTACATTTCAACATGTATAGTTCTTCTAGACACCCAGGATTGTTTTTCTTCAGTTCGTGTTTCCTCAACATTGTTTTTCCTCAGGACTTCAAATCGTTCTCTATAACTCCCAAAATTGTTGAACTTATTATTTATTATGTAGTTTTAATACGGATAAAGGAGAATCATATTTATTATACTAATTGACTCCTTCTCTAAATAATAAATTTAGAGTCTTTTTAAGCCAATTAGAATTTGAACATAATAAAATTTAATTACTTGATTTAAAACAATACTGAGGAATAAAATAAATCATAAAAGATAAAATAAAATCTCCAAATAAACCTGATTACTAGAGTGGATCTTCTAAACGTTACTATATATCAATTTGTAAGATGTAACATTAATTTTCCCGTTAAAATGTTGCCATCTCAGTGATACTAATTTTGGGGGGGAAGATTGGTTTAAATTTTAAATGTTGCCATCTCAGCAAATTAAACTATGATTTTTGGTTTATTTTTTTAATTTTTTATATGTTGGGTTTTTCAAAATAAATTGAATTATTTAGGAGAAAGTTTTCTCCAGTTTGGTGTATATCAGTTCATATCAATCAGTAGATGACTTCTTGAAGTTGAAAGATGTGTCCAATAATCCCAACATTGAAATCATCCATGCAGGAACAGGAGTTGAAACTTTCGTTGAAACCAACGAACTAGCAGCTTCTTAGCTTGAATTCATTCAGGAAAACATGAAGATAGGCACTTTCGGGGAATGTCATTCTCCTTCATCAGGCCGGAATGAAGACCAGAAACAAAGTCGACATTCATATAACCTAGCTAGGCGCAATTAAGTTTTCAATATTTGAATATTTCAATACTTTTGAAAATTAGTAAAATTCGATTAATTTGAAATTCAGTCAACAGATGTCGGCGTGTTGCAGACGAAGAGGAGGGAAGAGGACCTTTTGAGCAATTGGATTGAGGACTAATCCAGACGATCAAGTTTGTTGGTCCCTTCTGGGGGAGAAGACAAGAAAAGGGTGGGGTGGTAAGTGAGGTGGGGTTGGAGAGGAATTTTTGATTCTGGTTCTTGTTCTACAAGTTCTTCTCAAATGAACTCTTGGAAGTTCTTTTGCTTATCTGTGCGCCCCATCGATCTAGATCACGTCGTTAGTTAAGCGAGTTGTTTGCGCTTAAATTCAAAGTAATTCTTAAATAAATAAATAAATAAATAAATAAATAAATAGACATGTACACTATTAAAGTAATTCTGCGAAAGAATTGTTTTATTAATATCTTCAATTTTTTAGGGATTTATGCTTTCGTTGCCTCGAGATTTTGACCACCGATTGATCAAAGGTTTTTCATTCTAAAAAGACCAAAGCAAAAGAATCTTACCGTTGTCGTTTATAAATCTCAAAAAAATCTTTTTAATTGTTTTTATTACATGCAAAAGCAATTCAAATAAAACAACTGCTTCATTCAAAGATCTTTACATAAAAAGAAATTTCCCCACAGCTTAGCTTGGAATTACTTTAATGGTTTTTGATGGAAAGCTTCATTTGAACAATCATTTTAGTTTTAATTTCTTTAATGATCTTATATTAATTTGGCATAGCCAACATGCAATCGTACATGGAAGTGTACACGTGTTGATGATAGAGCTGATAAACCTTTCCACATGGAATGGTCTTCACTGCTTCCAACCAGACTTTCAGTTGAAAAAAAATCATTAACAATTTTAAAAAGTTAAAAATAAATAAATAATTTATCACAATGATCTGCAAGATGATGGAAATGAATAGATTCATTCTAAAAGTTTAAATAAAACCATCTTAAGTTTAATCATAACAATTTTGTCAAAATATTTAACAAAAACAAACGAATATAACTATAGTTAACATTTACAATAAAAAGGTTAATAAACTAATTTTATTTTTATTTTTTTTAATTTTAGCGATTTTTAGCTTGAAGCTGTTGTTTGAAGCTCGGTATTTTTCATCGTTTATTGGCTGTGCCAATGCGATAAGATATTAAGTATAAATGAGGCGTTGAGTGCCATTGTGGCCCATCCATAGTTTGGTGTGCGTACCAACAGAGATCGCTAAATTCCATTTTGCATACATAATAGGGAAGAATTCTGTGGATTTTCTCAGAACATATTTTTTTCGGCTTGGGCCACTTTTGCGCTCAACGCCTCAAATCTGCATTTAATAATCCAAGAACGCATATTTATCTAGATTTTATTCAAAAGAAGATTTTTATTATTATTTTAGTCTTAGAACAAACAACCAAACACTATAAAAAAAAAGGTGTCTATAAAAAATGAAGGAAGGGCTGACCTATGAAATGTGACTCGATTCATCACAATAGTGGGAGAGGTCAGAGGTGAACTTCTCTCTCTCTCTCGCTTTTTTTTTTGTTTGTTTTTTCTCCTCCTTGCTCCTATTTGTTCAATAGTTCATGTAAATGTTTGGAAACGGGATTCGTGTACTGACCTCATTTATTGTTATTTTGCAAACGCTCTTGACTCTCCCGTAACCTTTGACATGGAAAAAAAAAAAAAAAAAAAAAAAGAAGAAAAGAAAAGAAAGAAAGAAACCTTTAATTTAGACTTGACCAGGCAAATCAAGGCAATGATTAATTTATAAATTAATGCAAAAGAGATATTTTTTGTTGTTTATTTGTTTATTTTTTATTTTATAATTTTAAGAAATTCAGCCTGTAAGATGCAATTCCAGACAGAGCAATAGGTTATCTATCAAACGGAATTAGAACGATTTAAAGAGGAAATTATTTTTTTTTTATAAAATTCTATCTAACTCTGAAATATAATAAAAAATAACCTCTAATTTTACAGTAATACTAGAGGCAAGCCAAGCAGGCTTACAGCCTGTGAAATTTATGTTTTGAGGATTATAGGTATTCTTGGAAGAAATGGGTGCATTCAAATAATTGCCTTTGAGAATCATTCTATTTTATATTGGTTTGTCTCAACTAATTCATTACCTCACTGAGATTCATCCATGTCACCACCTTCGCCAGCACCGAGTTTTTATAATTGATGAAAATATGAAAGAAAATTCCACAGCCTGGGTTCGAACCGTGCAGAAGCGCCAACCAATTGCGCCAATGGCTGTGGAATTTTCTTTCCTATTTTCATCAATTATTTAAACATCTGAGGTTTGGCGTGGGAAAAAATCTTTAGATCATTATTTACTTATTTTCGCCGAGTTTTTAGTCAGGTCGTCGATAAATGCCCTCAATCTTAACCAAAGACTGGCGCGACGATGTCGGGTCTATGCACCGAAGTTTCGTACGGAGCCAGCTGTTTTGTTATTTCAGTCCAATTTGGATTGCTTGTAAATGTGATGAAGAGATCCTGGTGGTTTTGCTGCAATGCACATTTTCTCCCGGTAAATGACGTAGGTAGAACATAGGCCTTTCCTGCTGTCAAATTAAAGTTTTGAACAGCCTGATTTTGCATCCATTAAGCCAAATGGTAAGCCTCCACTCTCAAAGTCTTCTGATTTTAGCCGGCCTCCTTCAAGTTTTAAAACGCGTCCACAATACTGTATACTGTTGAGTGAGTTTTCCCATCTGCAACACCGGATTAAACAGTCCTGGCCTTTCGTACAGTTTGTAGGAATAGAAGGCTAACATGCTGAGTTTCGTCCCTTCAATGCGCCTGAATTTTATCTTCCAGCCTTCTTCTCCAGAAGACACAGCAACGGGTAGGTCATTGGATCACAGTTCGGACTCCAAATAGACATGTGTTGTAAGTTGTTCACTGTGCATAGATCTCGCTTAAATGGTGGTTGGTTCTTCATCGTCGGCTTCAAACACTGCTGCTACCGCATTGACAGTTGGCAAATTATATCTTCTGTGATCGCGCTGTATTATCCACATTTAAACGTTTCCTGACATCCTTCATCATCTTGTACGCACGTGCAAAATGGTTGATATTTCTGATGTTCCTGTGAAATTTCTGTTTTGAGGATCAGAACCGTATACGTTGAAAGTGCGAAGGCAACACAAATTCATGCACCGGTATATCCACTTCTGTCGAGTGATAACAAAAAGGAATTGGTATAACTACAAAGGCATTGATGATATGACCATTAGATTAGGCTTACTTTATTCTTACTCAGAGCAAAAATGTTGTGTACTGTATTTTTACATTTGAGCACCATTCCATTTACCTTAGAAATGTACATCGGTGTTAATTTACTTGCTAATTATCTTACAAAATTTCACAGAATACAGAGTTATAAATATAACTATTAGGATCATTGGAGAATACTTTTCCTTGCTTGGAACATGATCTAAACTGAAATCAAAAAGTCTGCTTTGTTTACCCGAGGCATGTAAACAAAGCAGAGTGAACAATTATTGTCAGTTCCGTCTCGTGTACCACTTCAGACTTCAGAGAAAGAAAGATTTATTTAAAATAAAATCTTGCAAACATTCCAAGAAGGAGCTTTAGCTGCGCGTGCCCATATCAACAATGTTTAAAAGATAAACAGAAAGTAACAGGTTGACGAATCGATTGTTATAGGACATGCTATTATCTTGGTATTTTTGCGGTCACTCTTTTAGCACGTGCAATCGACTTGAAGAGATCCACGTAAAAAGGCTGATAAGTTGATACAGCCGAGCTAGGTCATATCTTGATGGTTATACACTGATTGGAAGAAAGTAATTGGACACCTCGCACAGTGCGTTTATTTGCTTTTATTGATAACAGCTAATATCCTGTCGGCCCCCCTCTGGCTGCAATCACGGCGGCCACTCTCCGGGGCATGCTTTCCACAAGAGTACGTACGACCCCCACAGGAATCTCTCGCCAAATGTCCCGTACAGCCGTCCACAGTTCAGGTAGTGTTTTGGGGAGTGGGCTACTACCCCTCAACCGACGCTTGACTTCATCCCACAGATGTTCGATGGGATTCAGGTCGGGGCTCTGGGCTGGCCACTGCATGCGTTCAACATTATTATCGGCATACCATTGCAGGGCATGAGCTGCAACATGTGGCCTGGCATTGTCGTCTTGGTACAGGCATAGCTCTAGACCGTAGGTTTGCCAAAGGGTTGGGAGAACGGAATTGTCCAGGATGGTAGTGTAGTCCGTAGCCCTCATGGTGCCTTCCACCTTCACTACCGGGCCTACGCCATACTACCAAAAACAGCCCCACACCATAATTCCTCCTCCGCCGAACTTCACTGTTGGGGTGATACGCTCAGGAAGGAGCCGTTCTCCAGGTGAACGTCACACCCAAACTCTGCCATCCGATCGAAACAATGTGAAGCGAGATTCATCGCTCCAGAGAACACGTTTCCAGTCCTCAACGGCCCAATCTTTGCGTTCCCTAGCCCATTGCAGTCTGTTCGTTTTGTTCGCCGGTGTGACTAGCGGCTTGTGGGCTGCTGCTCTGCCGTGATAGCACAGCATGTAAGCCTCCTTTCGAGGGTCTTGGTGGATACGTGACATCCAGATGCCTGCTGGAATTCCACGGCGATGGTGGTCATCGTCGAACGTCGGTTCTTCCGTATCTCCCGCTGCAGCACCCGACGGTCCCTGTCGGTCAATGCGGGTGGACGACCAGGCCTTGGTGCATTCGTACAATGTCCATTGGTCCTGTACTTCTTCAGCACATACGCCGCTGTTGATTTTGGGTGGTTCCGGCTGCTGGCAATCACTCGTATGGATGCGCCTTGGAGCGACATTCCAACCAGGACACCTTTTTCGAACTCTGTCAGCTCCGCCTGTCGCGGCATGATGTTTCAGTTAGAGTCAATGGTGTTGTCTGATGACTATCTTTGCATTTCCATACAGTAGTGACACGTGTGGTAGCGGAAAGGTCCATTTTTTGCCGGGTGGATGGGTGTCCAATTACTTTCTTCCAATCAGTGTATTTCTGAATATAGAATTTGAAAGAGTTAATCCGTTTTCAAGTTATCGTGCAAAGGCGGACGCCCGGATTAACGTGCGTGCATTCTTATAAATAGCTCCTAATAAAACAACAAAAGTTTTCAGATATTGATTAGAGCTCTTGCAGGCAAGTCTCCCAAAAGGCGGATGATAGAGTGAGAATTGTTTCGCTTTCTCTAAGAATAACATTAGTACCTTTCTTAATAATCAACTTGATCATAACTACAAAACGAAATGCTGTCTTCCAATTTGTTCTGTTTGTACGTTTTTTGGCTTAAATCATTACTAGGGTAAGCGACATAATAAATCGCCCATTAGGAACTTCTTAATTCAATTTCGAGAAGATTATAAAATAAATTAAATAATAAGTTAGGTGATTAGGTGACTATATACGAGGGCGTTTTGAAAAGTAATGCCTCCAAGGCTGTAAGTTTTTTATTTGTTAACCGATTTTTAAAATTCTTTTTGTATCTTATACTCACGTTTGTCCTCTATGTAATGCACTATTCACTTTTCGACATAGTCCCCATCCCTTTCCACGCATTGCGCCAACGCGTGACTAGTTGGGTGAACCCGTCGGAGAGGAATTCCGGAGTTGTTGTCGACACCAGGATTGAATGGCAGCTTTGGACCCTCTTCTGGAGTACGATAACGTCCGCCCGCAAACGAGTCGTTGCAGCGCCTACAGTTCAAAGATGAAAGACTTTGCACCTTGCCACTTTCACCGCTTCCCAAAGAAGAAAGAGCCCCTTAAGGGACATGAGTTGGTTCTGACGGCGAGGTAAACGCTGCCATTCAATCCTGGTGTCGACAACAATCCCAGAATTCCTCTCCGACGGGTTCACCCAACTAGTCACGCGTTGGCGCAATGCGTGGAAAGGGATGGGGACTATGTCGAAAAGTGAATAGTGCATTACATAGAGGACAAATGTGAGTATAAGATACAAAAAGAATTTTGAAAATCGGTTAACAAATAAAAAAGTTACAGCCATGGAGGCATTACTTTTCAAAACGCCCTCGTATATACAAGTCACGTGATAACAAAAGCTTTATTAGCTTACTATTTAAATTACTAAAGATTAGATTATAGTATAGAGTAGGTAAAATCGTTTAAAATATTATTTATATGGTATCCGAATTAAATAGTAAAGTTGTTTAATCCAAACTTGTTATTATTGGATACATTAATGCAGGAAACATTTCTGCGTAAACTTTGCTTCTCTTATATAAGCGAAAATTTTCTAGTTTCATCATGGATTTCGGCGACGTCGTGACTTCTTCCGTTTTTTGTTTTTTTTATTTTTTTTTTATTATTCAATTTTGGAATCATTTTATTTGCCTGATGCAACAGCTGACTGTTATTGCATTAGCTCTTGGCATCTATTTATAAGTATATCTATCCTAAATGTGGCCTTGTCATTCATGCAGGGCTTTTGTTGCATCAGCTGCGTGTCGGTGCGCAGATTTTTTACGTGTATTTTACATAGAAAGAGCATTAGCTCGATACACATTTTGTGTGGGAAATATAAACCATCCGTGTTCATGGTATTATAAAACACTTGTTCGTTTCAACTGAGACGCTGCGATGTACGAGCTTATGTAAAATTATTTTATCGATGGAAAGAAGCAATAGGACCCCTCTCCCTTCCTTTTCGAATGCTCGAGTGCAAGAAAGACCGATAAGAAGTGAAAGGAAACCTGTTTGCCGTTATTAAACCACCAGATTCGAACCCGGCGAAGCGAGTCGAACACGAACCGAGTACATGGACCACTGACGCTAAAGCAAAACATTGCTCCCTCCCCTATTAGATTTACGTAAGCAAGATGTTTAAAAAGCATGTCGAGACGCGATTCATTTTTCACCTGAATGTTGTTGTGAGATTAAATGGCTTGCAATTAAATCAATTGCGAAGCTTAACAACCCAAATGATCAGGTGCGAGTTTGAGTTGGGCGTTTTATCGTCGATGTATTTGATTTTATTTAATTTAAGCACTTCATCAATTGAATAAATAATCGCCTTAAAAATACAATTTCTTTAGTATTTAATACTATAAACAAGTGAGAAAAGTTTCGTTAAAATTATTTGCTGAGATTGAACACGTCATATTTACATGCTGTAATTTATTCTTTCATTATGCCAGTGATAAAATTATAATCTCGTTTTTTATTGCTCTCTTTACGTAAAATAATTCACTCTGGTATAGCTTACATTCACTCGGGAAGCGTTGTCAATTTCCTCCACCAAGATTCGGATGCGAAATGAGCCTGTTGCGTAAAAGATATATAAATGAAAAATGTTTAATACTTATTAAATGTTAGATTTAAACATCGTCTGCTAATACGGGTTTAAAAAATGAAATATTGGATGGTTAGAATATGTGTCAGCAAGTAGTCAACTAATAGATATTTGGATCAATCTATTTTAATGAACGAATCAAAATAGTTAATAAAAATCAGAAAACTTTTTTTTTTAATATGTCAATTAAAGTCAGACTTAAGCATACATATTTGCTTTTACTGCGTTGTTTATCGATTTACAAACAACGAACTTCCAATCCCCACCCAAAGGGTTAATATCCATTTTCCAACATTATAAACTGTATAATTACGATCAGGAAATGATGATGTTAGCAAAAATTAGCGAGAACATCGGGTCGTTTGTTCCCGATTGTAGTTTAGGTTTCATTTCCTCATTATCATTCTGTTTAACTTGAGAAGCCCCAAAACGAGTTGATTGGCCCAGTACAGCAGGAAAAACCAGAGGTAACCATTTAATATATTACATGAGACCGTTGATCAACCCTAATAAAGTTTAGTTATTTATGACGGTTTTCTGTCCAACCTAATAAATTATTTCACCGTTATTTAATTTGTATTTGTTGCATGTGTTAGAGAGGAGAGCGTTCTTTAAAACTTGCACTCAGGGAAAGGTGACAGGGCTTTCCGTTGTTATGCACAAGTTTCAGCTGATTAGGTCATTTGTCCGAGCTATAACGCATTTCAGTGTATCTTCTATTATCTTCAAATATGGAGCATTATTATTTATTATTTATTATTATTATTATTATTATTATTATTATTATTATTATTATTATTACCAGATTTTATCCGCGTGCAGTTTGCGCGGTAATTAGTTTAAAATTCAATTAATATTGTTGCAAAGCTCGCATATTTAAAATTCAATTAATATTTAAAATTCATAGAAACCCTCTCATCCCAGCTGAAACTCTTAGATTCAAATTATACGCTTCTTCGAAACAACTTAGTCAAGCTTGAAGACAACGTGTTCAGCGATGGTAGATCGAGGATTGACGATGCCTTCTCAGCGATCGACAACCTGGAGCAGCATTCTCGAAGGGCAAACCTTCGTGTGTTCGAGTTGACGGAGGTGCCGTCTGAATCATTGACAGAGATCATGTCGGCTCTGTTTCGTGATAAGCTTGACGTTCCCGTTGGTCCTACTGACATCGTAGCTGCCCATCGACTGGGACCCCGTACTTCAGACGCTCCTCGTACTGTTATTGTGCCGTTTTCTACGTATTCCATCAGAGACATGATCATAAAAAAAAGGAATAAGCTAAAGACTTGGGAGACTCGGTTAGCTATAGCCGAAGACCTTACCACTTCCAGATATAAACTTCTTCGCGAAGCTAAATCAAAGTTTGGGGTCTCCAACGCTTGAAGCTACGGAGGAAGAATTTTTATTAAAGACTCCCAAGGGAAACCTAGATTGATTTCCTGTGCACTGGATCTTCAATCCATTTGATACCCCAATGTAACCATGTTATTGTTATTCCTTGTGGCGCCTTGTTAAGTTTTTTGGTTGACTTTGATTGACACTTATTATATTATTTTCTATGTTATTGGATGGTTTTGTCCATCAGTTTTTGTTTTTTAGCTACGTAAATCTAAATTGTTTGGTATTAACAATGTCTACTTATAATTAAAGTTACACATTGTTTTAATCGTTTCGATTCGTATTTAGTTTATAAATTCTTATATTGAATATTAATAATTTTGTTTTTTTGTTTTTGTTTTCTCACTTTATTTAGCTCGCTCTCTACCTTTTTTATTTTTTTATTTTATTTATTTTTTTAATTTTAGTTAAATTTTTTTCTCTAAGTTTACTAATTTTTTTCTAACTTTTTTCATTCCTATTTAATTTTATATACTGTTTTTTCTTTCTATTTATATTTGTTTTAATTTGTTTTAATTTTTTTGATTATTTAATTAATTTGTCTTTTGAACTCGAAGAGGCTATATGAGGCGTTGAGCGCAATAGTGGCCCAACCAACAATAATGTTGAAAAAGAGTAACATGTGGAAATAACTTGCTGATAGATTGCTGATAGATTGCTTTTTACAGTGCCATTGTGGCCCATCCATAGTTTGGTGTGCGTACCAACAGAAGTCGCTAAATTCCATTTTGCATACATAATAGGGAAGAATTCTGTGGATTTTCTCAGAACATATTTTTTTCGGCTTGGGCCACTTTTGCGCTCAACGCCTCATATTATGTCTGTTTTTAGAAATCCGATACCCATTGACGAAACAAATTCTGTTATAGCTGGCCTATCTATCTCGGCTGTAAGTCGAAGCCTGTCTTTATTCTATTTAAATATTAGATGCCTTAACGCAAATCTTGCTTGCGCCTTGGGCCAATTTAAATACTCTTGCCCATGACCCAAGACTGCTCGTTTTCGCTGAAACCTGGTGCCGAAACCATAGTGAGATTTCGCCCATTGAAGGATATAATGTTGCTGCCGTTAGTCGTGTATCTAAGCGTGGTGGCGATCTGTGAATTTATGTCTCGAGTACGCTGGCTTATTCAGTTTTGAACCAATACACTGTTATTTCCGATGACTATGAACTTTTAACTTTAGCTATTAACAATAAGTATATTGTTACAGCGGTCTATCGTCCACCCGCTGGCCAGTTGTCCAAGTTCTGTAATTACCTAACATCATATTTGCTCGAGTTACAGCACCTTGGTAAACCACTGATATTAGTAGGCGATTTCAACGTCGACTTAGCACTCCGTCACCTGGCTTGAATTTATTATTGAACCCTATTATGAGGTCAGGCCTGGTTTTAACTATCCTGACTTATACACATTTTTCACTATTTCACAGAAAATTCTCTGCAATTGATGCTTGTTTTACAACTCTAAATACTCTATTCTGTTGTGCCATTGACATCTCCATTTCTGATCATTTTCCGCTATTAATAATTTTTGACTTGACCTTGCAGTCATCCTGCAAACCAAGGGTTATTCGAAAGCGCGTTATTTCTTATCATAGACTCATGGCTCTCTCCTCATATTTTACTTTAACTAATTGGGCTTCGTTATTATCCGACGTTCATGATACTAACATGCTGTTTGACACCTTTCTAATCACGTAAGCCTTGGGTTCGATCGATATCTGCCTTATAGACGTGTGCTAAACAGGAATAAGGCTGATAGCGTAGCTCGGAAACCGTGGATTACCCCCAACATATCGCTGGCTGTTAAGAAAAAGAATAATTATTACTTGAAAGCCCGTCGTGAACCTACTGTGGTAAACATTAAACGATTTAAAGACTGGTCCAACGCTGTTAGGAAACAGATTAGGAAGTCCAAATATATTTATTTTGATAGGTTGTTCGACCGCCTTCATTCAAACAAAGATAAATGGAGCGTTTTAAAAAATTTATCGTCTGGCGTCCACTCCTCACAGTCCCCATTTGTGCAGCATGATCAGATCTCTTGCTCGACTCTCACAGTTTTTTTGCAATCTTTACTGCCAAGTTATGATGGTCCGTCTAACTTTGGCAATGAGACTTTGTTTCAAGTTTTTTTGCGGTTCCAACGACCGCTGCGGAGGTTAGTAACACTATTCTTCTTCTAAAGTCGTCTACGTCCCTTGATCCTCTGGGGTTTCCACCTGACGCTGTGATTTTTCTTTACCGGGAGCTATCTTATCCTCTCACCATTATATTCAACCAGTCGCTTTCAACAGGTATCTTTCCGGAAGCATTAAAGATAACTAGAGTTACCCCGATTTTCAAAAAGGGTGACCCCACGCTATTCTCGAATTATCGGCCAATTACCGCCTTGCCGATATTCGCCAAACTCTTTGAAAAACTGTTCTACCAACGATTGTCGCCATATGTCGCAAAGATTTTTTTTGATTTGGATGAAATTTCCTGTATGGATTTATTCAATAAGGTACCGCTGAGGTTATTTTATATTTTTGCAACTCATGTTACCAGATATGCACTTACCTTTTTTTTATTCATTATAGTACGTTCTTGTAAGTCTGCTTATTATTGTTGTTTATTTCCTTTCTTTTTGGTTATTATGTTTAGTTGTACTAACTTGTACTTTTCAATATGTATTTGGTTGGAGCCCTCAGAGATCTAACTTGTCGGTCCATTAGACCATACAGATCTCTGTTGGGCTTTGTATGATATATCTTAACTCCTTAATAATAAATAAATTAATTAATAATAATAATAATATTGTTGCAAAGCTTGCACATTTAAATTGTTTCGTGTGACGAACTCACATGTTCTCCTTTATTTATATTTTGATAAAACTTGTTGATCAGGTGACTTTTCAGTTCCGGCGTGTGTTTCAAGCCAGCGCTAACAATGCTTAAACATGCAACAACAATGCAAAACTGTTTCCGTGACGAACTCGCATGTTCTCCTTTATTTATAGTTTGATTATTATTATTATTATTATTATTATTATTATTATTATTGTTGTTGTTGTTGTTGTTGTTGTTGTTGTTGTTGTTATTTTGGCTTCGTACGTGTCCAGAAATTCTCTATGGGAATTAAGCATGGCGCGAAATTCAGGCAAGTATATATATTAAATTATTTTTAGCATATACGTAATATCATAATAAGTTAAATAAATATTAATTTTCTATACTATTATTTGTCATTAACACGATTTTCATAGTTTTAATTGCGGTTTTTCTTTTGGAGAAACTCTTACTCACTTACAAACGGTTTTGTTTCATCTTGATTCCACATTCACATAATCTACATTGGACGGGATTATTCAAGTTGATCGTCATTCACTTTATTTATTTATTTATTTATTTATTTATTTATTTATTTATTCTAAAATGGTTATTAATTTATTCATTTTTTTTAAATATCATTTTAATAATTTAATATTAAACATCAATCATACAAAGAAGAGAATAATTGCAACCATTCAATTTCTTGAGAGAAGATGCTAATCATAACAAGAATTGATAAGTGATACATCAAGAAATAAAATTCATCCATGAATAATTTTTATATCGAACTAAAATGGCTGTGGAATTCATACCAAATAAAACTGATTCTAATAAGTAAAATGCAAAAATCTCCAAACAAAAAAGAAAAGTTAGAGGACCACAGTTCCAAATGTTTTCAGGTACACAATATGGAAAAATATCCTGGCATAGTAATTAAGAAATTGTATTTGATTTAAAATTATTTTAATTGGTGGATGGAGTGAATGTTTTGTTAGAGATATATTTAATAATTGAAATTAAATTAGTTCCGTTTTAATTTATAAGTTCTTACAGTTCTGCTTTTCAATTAAGGTCGATTCTCAAAGAGAAAATGGAAATCGGGTCTTAGCACTTAAAATTCAATCATTTCAAAAACCATTCGTTAAACACCCATCTGAGATTTTAAGTGATTATATGAATAAAATATCACTAACGATATAAAATGTTTTCGTTTGAATAGAAAGATTTGCCCCATTTACAAAAAGATCGTTAATTTACATTTGATCGGTTCTCGACGTTGCCTATAGTTCAAGATCATTATATAGCATTTTTGAAACTGTCGATCATTTTTAATTTTCTCTTTTCACTACTCATTTTTTATCTCCATTAAATAGCCATGACGAAAAATAGATTCGTTTTCCATCTTCTGCGGGTTAATGATCATCTGCAGATAATGCAAATTAAAATAAAGTGTTGTGTTGCTAATGTTAAATTGGTTATTTGTTTTTTATTAAAAATAGGCGAGGAAAAAGGGTCAAGAATATTGCCGCTATTTGCCATAACAAATTTTAATAAAAAGTATTTGACAGCTTTATTAGAAAAAATTTATCTGTAGGATAGTCTACCTAGTTGCGTCTGCACTCTAAAACTTGAAGTTGTATTTTCTTTGTTGAAACTAAAGTAGGCAATTTGCTAATAATATTATTTAATATTTTTGACGGATAACTCTGAAGGAAAGAAGCGTTAATAGAGGTTGAAGTGATTAGACCATTCTTTCTGTTATATTTTAAGGACCTTGAATGGCATTACCCTATGTTTTACACTACCTCGAACGAAATAGTAAAACATAATATTATTAGTGGAGCTTTGTTTGAGTTTTGGTAATGGAGAGGAATTTCCTTGACGTCCTGTGGAACGTAACCAAAGGCTTTAAGAGCAGATGCAATTGAACAGAGAGAGAGAGAGAGAGAGAGAGAGAGGAAAAATGGGATTATTATCCCTCAGCCGCTTTTTACCTTCATATCATATCACCTGTAACCCTGAAGCAAATCGCGTAACTCCTCCCACAAATACCCCTGATTTCCCCCACCTCCACCCTGCAACCACTTACAAATCCCCCTTCCTTCTTCCCTTTTGCCCATCTTTTTGTCCTTGCAGTGTTTTTTGAAATATTCTTTCTCTCTCTCTCTCTCTCTCTCTCTCTCTCTCTCTCTCTCATTACTTTCCTCATTACCCATCCAACAGCTGCTCCGAAGGAGATAAATTTTCAACCCACATGAATATAAGGGAATGAAATGAATAAAGGAACGTGTGTAATAGCCAATGTTGCCTTTGTTGTGCAAAAGTGAGTTTTCAGCGTTAATTTACGTTTGCAATAGTTGGAGACCGAATGTTGTAATTCTAGTTTTTATCCCTTCAATAAACGTCACTGACATTTCCGACAATAAATTTTTTTTAAAATCGCATTCAGTTTTTAATAATGGTTTATAATTTTGTTTTGATTTTTGAATGAGTAGTATGTGTCCGCCTGTCCGTCCGTCTATCTGTGTGTGTTTATAAAATATTTTTCTTCCTGTTTCGTGCGATAAAAAATGGCGTTTGTGGTTAATGAACCGAAAACTATCTCTGGTTTTATTTTAGAGATTTTCTTCGGAAATAAAAAAAGCTACGACATATAATCGTTGTCTTAACCCAAACACTTACATACTTCAAAGTAAAGTAAGAAATTTCCGACTGAACTAAAAAAAGATGTTCATCTTCCCCTGATTCTAAGCAAGTGAGCAATTTTAAGTAAGCAAAAAATTGTGAAGTACTGAAAAAAAAAGCAACTTGTTTTAGCTGTCACCTCTACCTAATTTTGGGTTACGTTGATACTAGTTTGTCTGCCCGTCTGCCTATCTTCATATTTGAAACGAAACCTTATCTTCATATTTAAAGATAACCAGTGGACTTAAAAGAGGGTCATCTTCTTGGTGAGAAAATTATAGACAATGGTCCAGTTTACATCACGAGAAGAAAACTTTCTCATTTTAGAAAGACCCTTTTTCATTATAACGTAAACATTAGTCTTCAAGTAAACTCTATGCAGTTCTGATAAAAGATTCTAGAAATGACCTAAGAAAATTCTGAAGGTTTCCAAGAGGTCCATCTTCTGCGATTATTTGGAAGTCTTTGGGAAAAGCCTAATTGTTCTCTGGTTACTTTAGAGATTGGAAAGTTTATAGTATTGATCAACGCTATCTTTACCCAAAAGATATTGTCTAATGCTATCCTTTAAATAAAATAGAATGCCTATAAAAATAAGTTTAAATGAATGAAAAACACTTTTTGTTGCAAAAAACTGTTCTTTCTCTTCTAAAAGAAGGGAAACTGGAATAGTTATACGTACTTAAGAGAAGGAGTAGGGTGATATAATCAATAACGAAGTTTAATAAATTCTCCTTTTTAAAGTTAACGATAAAATAAAGTAACAAATATACAATGAATTAAAATTTGAAGGAATAAATTGTAGATTGATGATTCAATATTTTAGGATAAATCTTTGTTGACGATTTCTTAAAATATTGATCCATCAATCTACAATTTATTCCTTCAGACATCGAGAACATCACTCATCAACAACCTAACCTTTCCAGATCTTCCAGTGCTTCATGTTCAATCAATTTCCTGCATCTTTTTCAATTCTGTTCTTCAAGTCTAACGTTCTGATTCTCCTCCCACAAAACTTTCATCACTTAGAAGCATTAGAATTTATAATGTGATGAAATTTTAATTTATTATATATTTATTACTTTAATTTAAT
>JAHWFO010061744.1:766983-787816 GCA_023313115.1 Rhysida immarginata | reverse complement strand
TTTTTTTTTTTTTTTTTTTTTTTTAATAAGAACATCTTCTTATTCATCTTTATTTCCTTGTCTCTGGAACAAATCATCATTTTTCTTTTCCCTCGGTCTCTCTTTCTCTCGGTCATCATTGCAAGTCTCGTGTCGGCAATCATCATCTCCATCTGCTTCTAAATGACGTCACTCGTGGCTGCCACCTGTTGGCACGTGGCCACCTGGTTTCCTGGAGCCACAAAGGCAGGTGCACACGGAAAAGAGTCAGACATGACGGACCCTCTCCCTCACCTCCCCCCACCCCTCGGTTAAACGAAAAATTTCCTGTCAACCGGTGAGATACACGTGCGAGTAGACGCCATTTTGTGGGGTGCAAAGCGCCTCCTGCTCCAGTTGGGCGCTCGTGCCATCATCGTCTGCTACTGTATAACTGCTCTCTCTCTCTCTCTCTCTCGTTATTTTATTTTTTTAATTATCAGCGTTTTGACAGAGGCAGGTGAAGGCGATTGTTACGATTCCATTTTCTTTTTCCCTGAAATTCTGCGTCTTTGTCAGTTAAAGAGTTTTTATTTATTTATTTATTTATTTATTTATTTATTTTTAAATGTAGAAGGAAATGGAATAATTTAATTGAATTGTTTTTGTTTTCGAAAGCAGATGCCGCTTTGGATGTAATGTATTTTGTAATAAGCATCACCGCGGTAAATTTTGCATAAACACTTGTAACGTGATGGGTAAAGCCATTCTCTCTCTCTCTCCCCACGGTAATCCCTTTTTCTTTTAAAATGTTCTGATTTTTATCATTGGAATTAAGAATTTTAAAAAAAAATATTTCGCAATTTGGAAATTATCTTCAGTTATTTTAAAATTCGAAGCATCTCGATGATACTGTGTACTTTAAGAATCACAATTGCCAGTAATTTAAGACCAGAAAAGACACGATTAATTAATTTATTCAATAATTTGGCTTTTATATGAAATACAGGGCGTTTCTAAATTATCTCCTGTATGATACCTGTTTCTTACTCAAAAACTATTACAGATTTTAACGTGATTTTTTTTATTCACAAAGAAAAACTCAAAAAGTTTCTTAATAAATTTCAATGTGCCCCCCATTTATGGCGTGAAGGACGTCAAAGCGAAAGTCAATTTCCTCCCATATTCGGGCTAACATTTCGGGGGTGATTTCAGCGATTGTTTCAATTATTCTGTTCTTGAGAGTTTAAATGTCATCAACGTTGGTCTTGTACACTTTGTCTTTCACATATTCCCAGAAGAAAAAATCCAAGGGATTAGCCTAACACGTCCAATCATCGTCCTGGAAAGTTCGTATCAAGGCACTGCCTAACTAGCAGGCCCCAGTGAGGAGGTTCACCATCTTGTTGGTAGACTATGTTGGGCTGCAGTTCTTCCACCCGTGGAATCAGGTAGTTCTCCAGCATATCTAGGTAGGTTGCAGCGGTAATGGTGTCTTCAGCGAAAAAGAAAGGTCCGATTACTCGATTATGCATTAAACCGCACCAGACATTAACCTTTATGCTCCCTTAAAACTTGGGGGTTTTGTGAGCCCCAAATGCGGCAGTTGTGTCGGTTTACTGCTCCGGAAGTATGGAATGTTGCCCCATCAGAAAACAAAATGTCCTCAAGGATGGTGGGATCATTGTCGATTTTTTGGAGCATATCCTCAGCAAACTTCTTGCGCTTCGGTCGGCCATCTAGCTTCAGTTCATGCATCATCTGGATTTTGTAGGGTGTAAGACGAAGGTGGTGCTTCCCAATTTTATGTACGGATCTCATTGGCATATCCAGTTGACGAGTCGCTTGGCGAAGTGATTTACGGGGACTACGATCGAACGCCTCCTTGACCTTTTCTATTCTCTGTGGTGTCGCTGAAGGTCTACCAGCACCCTTTTTGTGTAACAGGCTGCCTGTGTTCAAACATTTTTCATGCCATAGCTTAATTGACTTATGATTTGGAGGATCTTTTTTAAACTTTGTTTTGAATATTCTCTGAACTGTAATCATTGACTTAAATTCCGCAAACCATAACACGCATTGAGCTTTTTCTTGAACACTCGCCATTGTTTACTGCGTCTCGCAAAAAATGGTACCACGCGCCAACCGCGTGTTTCATTATCAACTCACGCGAGGCTAAGAAACTTTTTGAGTTTTTCTTTGTGAATAAAAAAAATCTCGTTAAAATCTATAATAGTTTTTCAGTAATAACATGTATAATAAGGGAGATAATTTAGAAACACCCTGTATAAGTTGTCTTTTCTAAGCAAAAGTTTTGCTTCGTTGAGAAAGAACTTGCTTTTAAAGGGATAAGTTTAATAGAACGGTATAGTGCACAAGAAATTAATAAATGAAAACTGGAGTTAATGCTCCAAATATAAGATAATGAAATTATTGGGGGAGAAGGAAAAACTCCGTGACCTGGATTCGAACCAGGAACCACATGTATCAGGCTCGTCGCCTCTACCAATTGGGCTATCTCCCATTTTTTCCAATAATATCATTATATACCTTATATATTTCATTTATTAATTTCTTAAGTGTGTTCATCAGCTTTCTGATGGTTTGAAAAGGAAAGGAGGATATTAATTTTTCTATCGAAAAATGGAAGGAAAAATTCTGCGTTTGGATAGGAGAAATTTTCGATCTGTGAGCCGAGTGCCCGCCTCCCATTGGGCTTTCAACCTTTGACAACTTGGTTGTCTTTAAGACACCTTGTGACCCGAGTGTCAGTGATAGCCCAACTGGTAGAGGCATCGGCAGTGATAGTCGAGGTTGCTGGTTCGAACCCAGGTCGCAGAATTTTTCCTTCCATTTTTCGATAGAAAAATTAATACGTCATGTTTGGAGGTCATCTCCAGTCTATATTTATTTATTTATTTCCATCTAGACGTTTGTAAGTTCAGGGGTTGGGCAAAATAATGTGAACACCTTTGATTTTAGACCTTATGTTGAATATCTAGAAAAATACTTGACGAATTATCCTGAAACTTAAAGACCATGTTACACCTCATATATTTCAGAGTAGATTTTCTCCCGAAGGCAAATCGGGGACCAGCAACAAATTGAAAAAAAAAAAGTTTGGGATCACTCTGTAAAAAATAATGCTTGAAATGCGTTGTAGCTATAGAATATGATTATCAGGCTTCCTTTACTTATCTGTGTTCATTTGTCTGAGAATAGGGCTATATTCATCGAGATATAAAGGTTTCTTAAAAAAAAAATCGATATTTTTCCCTAAGTTTTTTGTTTATAACATGCAAGGTTTTCAACCCAATTCAATGCCATTTTCAAGAAACTTTACAAATATAAAAATAAAAATACTCTACAATCAGAATATAAAAATATTAAATATTTAATGAAATATGAGCATTTTTACAACGCTTGTATAACTTTCACCGTTTGGGTCATGTTTGTTGGATGGAATCTAGTGATCAATATTTTAACTCCTTCTGCCTGTCCGATCTTGCTGAAATTTTGTACACATACATAAAGTAGGCGACAATGCATGAATCTAAAAAACTTTTCAAAAAACCCAAAGGGGGAGGGGGAAATTTATATAAAATAGACTTGGTTTATGTTTGTTTGTTTGTTTGTTTGCTCGAGAGATGGCGCCATATGAAAAAACTCGTGTAAAGCTGGGGGGAAAACCCAAGGTAAGTAGCGTATAAGGTATGCTCGATCGGGCCGTTTCTCCCGGTGCTCACCAGATGACGGGTAATGCAGCCTTACTAAGCTTTTGCCAGTGGCAAGATGGCGGAACGGTGGCGCCATCCTTAAATAGGTCATGAGCGCCCTGTGGCTTGAAACACATCACACAGTTGATATATGCAACAACAGTTTCCAGGAAAACAAAAATAATCCATGTATAAATAAAATAACATATTTTAAAAAGGATTGCAAACTTCGCTTTATGCATTAACATCATGGACTGAGTATCTGCCTGGTGAAGCCATCGCCGAAATGGCTACAATGCGTTACTGAAATAGATCAACAATCCTTTCAAATTCACGGAAAAAACAATTTCTCCACATACGAGGGGGTTATATTAAAACGCAATTTAATACTTCTTTTATTCCTCCATATTCTGCATATTTTCCTTCTTTTATTTCCTCCATATTCTGCATATCAATGTTGTCGTTATTTATTGTGTTGGAGAAGTGCTTCATTGTCATCGCTTATCGCTATGATACTTCCGACGTTTGCGTGTGTACTTCGTTTCTGTATGTAGTCGTCGTTATTGTTGTATGTACGTTCGTTTTCTTGCAATGAAGAGCCTTCCAATCAACATGTTGCTTGTTTTATGTCATTAATGAACAAAGTATTCGATTCTTATGATGAATTTGAAGCCACTTATATCGGCTCATAAAGAGTTCATCCTTATGTGCTCTTGGCTTATGCATCCTGGAGTTTCGTTTCGTTATCGGTATTCAATCGTGCAATGCCTTACATAGTTTTAAACGTAATTTTAACAATAAGCAATTTTTTAAACGTATAATGTAAATCATTTCCGTTACTTGAACTAGTCCTGAACTGATTATGAAATGAATCAATCTTGGAAACATAAGCGAATGCTCGTGAAAGGTCTCGAAACGGAAATTTGCGCTGCTTTTCCATAGCTTTCAAACAAAACAAGAGTCGCGTTCGGGCTCTGGCTGACGTCACGGAGCTTAGCCAATCACAATAGAAATCGCGATCGAGCATACCTTATACTCCACTTACCTTGGGAAAACCTTCAAAAGCGTTGTTTTTGAAAAAGTATGTTTTCATTCACTTGTTACAAAATAATGTTTAACTGCGCATGCGCAAGCGTTACCAAAATGTCTTATGCACAATTTATTAGCCAATCTACTCGGATTGTCAATTGTCAAAAGCCTGTTTTTTTTTCTCGGATTGTCAATAAAGTCAATCAATTCTTCATCGTCATCAAAACGGTAATTATATAACACGAAATAATGTGGTTTAGAAGGCATTTTCAAATCGAAGCGGACCGGAAGTCCGTCATTTAAATTAGCACGAAACTGCTCACTATACCGAGAATAAGTCGTTATCCGACCTTTCGAGGACCGTAGAACTTTTTCCGGATATCTGAAGTTTATTCTGTTGTTTATCTGAGGATTTATTCTATCTGACGAGTTATCTGAGATTGGTAGAACCGGCCCCTAGCAATACTAATGTGGGATTCCGGGGGACCCCCTCTCTTTGAATAAGCAGTTAGTTATTGCTGTTGATTTAAATTAAGGACTTTCCAACTATTTTTAAATAGTTGTCACTTGTTATTGACTTGGAAGAAAGTCTTAATTATCTAAGAGAGATATTTTTCAGATTATCATTAAATTAATTATTTTATTGTAATGTTTAAATGAACTTAGGAGTTATGAAGCATCTACCTTTTATACGCGCATTCATTACATTAGGAATCTTTAACTTTTAAAATTATGCTTCATAAATTAAACCTATTATCAATTAATTGTTTATTAAAGTTTTATGGAAGTAAGGTTAGTTCTGTTAATGTTTAACCCCTTGTTAAACAATTTAACCAGTTAATAAAGACTTTAACAGTTTTCTAAAAAAAGATATTCGAATTTTTATGAAATCGAAAGTATAATTATACACCAAGCTTAGTCAGTACAGGGAAAGAGTCAGCGATGAAGCCATTTGTTTGCCAAAGAGCTGGATTGCAAGGGCCACACAAGCAGATAGACTCTAGACACAACTTTCTCCCACACAGGATTGTAAGTCCATGAATCATTTTAGCTTCACCTGATTCAAGAGTGATTGATAGGTGGAGTTTTTCCCTAATTTAACCAATTAGCAGAATTGTTATAGAATTCCTTAGAATCATCTCATTTTTCATTCTAGTGGAGAAAGACTGTCGAGCTAGAGAGTCGAGACTAGGCCGTCAAGAAGTACAAGACATCCTCAGGAGGAGAGAGCTTGTTTCCAGAGAAACAGAGGTGCAGATGCCGACCGGCGTAGAGAAATACCGTCATCAACTATATTACAGTCGCGTCAAGAAATCCGTTCACTAGCTACACTGTATTAGTTACTGTTATGAAATAAAGAATAAGCCTACCATTATTAATCATTTTTTGATGAGGAGGTAGTTAAACGCGGAGCCCTCATCGGAGACCAGCCCACTACCCCACATCAACGAACGTTAGACTATCCGGAGACGATTAAAGGAGCTACAGCGAAACTCGGGTAACAAAACACTCATTCATTCACTCGTTTTCTCTCTCAGCCATCGTTTTGGTTGGTATTAATCTTAGTATTGCTAATTGAATTTTGATTCAGAGTATAAAGCCATTTTCTATATTTAAAATATTTGCCATTGCATTATTTTTGAACTTTCCATATTTGATAGTTCTCTTGTTAGTAAATTAAATTAGTTATTCTTAATATAAACATACAATTGTGTCCTTATTTGCCCCATATCTTTAATTTTCTAAGACTCGAGGAGAAATACCACGAGCACGACTCTGTGTAGGAGGTATACCGCTCTTGTCATAGAGAGTGGAGGGGCGTACCAAGGGGACCTTAAATTGGCATCATTTAACTTTCTTCCCCATTACCCTAAATTATCTTATTACAGGGCCCCGGGTCGCACATACCTATAATAAAGACCTGGTCACTGAAACATCATACGTTGTTACATCATCATCAGAAGGGCAAATTGAGGGCTTATTATTGGTGGAAACACGATTAACAATGCGATGCCTACTAAGGTGATGTAACAATGTATAATTTACGTTTCGGTGACCAGGCCTTTATTATAGGTGGTATTGCCCCTAGTCGGCTATATTTGCATTGCGGGAAAGTGTTTAATCATGAACAATCCTCTCTACAAGGACATCACAATTATCAACAATGTAGGTAGTCATGATTGCACCGTATACATATTAAATTTAAATTATAAATTATTTACGAATAAACGAGCGACTATTGAAACTAACGATTGAAACATGCATTGTCATCGCGAAGACAACGCTGGGAAAAGTTTCAGAGCTGTAGGTAGTCAGGAAGGGAGCGAAATATTAATTACAAAATTTGCGCACAAACTCACAAACAAGTGAAGTTTAATAAAATGTATAAAATGGTGGAATCTTTCTTGCAATAGTTAATAATTAATCTTTCTTGTAAAAGTATTCAAATTGTTGTAAACACATTATTGGATCACTGTTAAATTATATTGTTGAATTTCAAATATTTGTAATCTCTTGGCTTTGAAAAATGGCAAAATAGCCGAAACGATCATCACTCGTTGAATTAAATATTAAGTATTGCAAGAAGGATCCAAGCATTTATTTATTTATTTATTTATTTATTTATTTATTTATTTATTTATTTATTTATTTTATCTCCTTAATAAAATCTTAAGTTAATTCAAAATGCTACTAGTTGTTCATAATGGAATTTTAATTATAAATATTTTTCACCGTTGGTCTTGAAGATGGAGAGCCTCAGCCCAACACCGACCGTGGAGATGATCGTCACCTCGTTCGTGATTGATTCATACTTGCCTACAGTAGATCTGTGTGGAGCAGTTAATCACACGATCATCCGTATCATCATCTCTCAAAAGTTAAAAATCTCCATCATCCAAAGAGCAATAATAGTGGACTACAGTTGCAGTTGAGAAAGAGTACTGTGTTTAGGTTAGAATGAAACAGCAAGAAGTGATTTTTTTACGAAATATTTTAATTGCTTTTGTTTGCATGTGGAGCAGACCAGTATCATAGATCGCCGAAAAAATCGGGCAATCAAAGGTCTATGTATAATCAGTTTTGTTATTAAGAGGCTTGAAATCGCAGTTCTCTTGTATATGGCTCTGATGCCTCGATCCCGGCCGAGGACGACGAGGATTTTTTCAGGGTGAAATCCTGAGATCACGCACTTCCTTCGGAAGGGAAGTAAAGCCGTTGGTCCCGTGTAGTCGTTTGCCGGCTGCACGTTAAAGAACCCTTGCGAGGCAAAATTTGCGGCCCCTATAACGCCGTCCTGAAATGACCATAGCAGTTGAAAAGGACGTTAATACCAAACAAACCAAACCAAACCAAACCAAACCTGTTGTATATGGCATTTGCTAATCTAAATTTGCAAATAATACTGACATCATTTAGTAAAATCAGCGCGGGTTCGTTTTGTTTTTATTATATATTTTTTTTAAATTTTAAAAAGCTTCTTGTTAACGTTAACCCTTTCATTTTGATCTGCTCCAATTGTCACGTGATTTCTCCCCCCCCCCCCTCATATGGCTCCTACGTGATATTTAGGAAGAATGGTATTTCATCGCATCGCTGATTCTGCCTTAGGTTAAATGGTCTGGAAGCTCCGATTGCTCCAAAATGCTCACGGACATAACTGGCCAAGTGTGAAAAGTCAAAGACGTTCTGAGAAGACCCAGTGTGGTCCACGTGCTCTTAATTTATTTATTTTTTCAGACTAAGTACAGAGGTTCGATTCGATGCATGTGTTGCCGTCTCGGCTTATGCAAACTAGCCAAATGCATTGTGATTTTCTGATATATACCCAAACATTAAGTTCCTATTAAAAATAATTATATAGAAGGAGTAAACACTAAACAAGTTGTTGTAGATGGCAGGAAGTAGTAGATCTGCGCAGTGAACAAAAAAAATTTATTCTCTGCAAAATTAAAGAGTCAAGAGTGGAAAAAGGGGAAGGGAAGGGGGAAGATAATGGAAGCAATTAACAATGGAAGGAGACCCGTGGTGAAACATTTCCCGGGGTTCCTGTCTAGCTGAGGCAGGTGCATTCCCAGACTGAGTCTCACCTGTAGGCATGACTTGCAAGGGATGACGGGAAAGGAAGAAGAGTGAAAGCGACGATGGCTCATCCAACCCGTTCGCTCTTTGACAACGCACCGGTAATTATTGAGGAACAGGGAAGAAGAAGAAGTTGAAGAGTAAGTGGATGGAGGGTTGGTGGTGTTTTTTTTTTATTTTTTATTTTTTTATTTTTATTATTATTATTTTTTATTCGCTTCTTCTTCCCTTTCCACCCTTCCTAATTCCTTTCTGTCAGATAAAAAGGATTCTTCTCCTTTCCGTTTCCTGTCTGTGTTCGTGAACGAGCGAATGTGAGCATCAATTCCCTGCAGACCTATTGTCGTGGGTTTTATTGTAATTGTTCATTTTATTATTATTATTATTATTATTATTATTATTATTATTATTATTATTTCGCTGTTGTCGTTGCCATATAATAAGGCGAAGCGTCTTGAGATTGAAAAGGTAATTTTGGATTTTTTTAAACCTGCATAAAAGATGCTTTGTTAAAATAAAAATTTATATCTTAGAAAACTTTTTTTTTTTTTTTTCAGTTGCAAAATGGACGACATCTCAACTGGATCAGTGTTTGGCGTCTTTCAAATTGTTATTTTCAGTTATTGCTTTGTTCTTCATTTCGTTTCTTTTAAACATTTCATTTCAATTCTGTTTTTACGCTCTCTTCATTAATTCTTTGAATTTAGAATTGCCTTTAAAACGCAGATGTCATATCTATACGGTGTTTATGAGCTCGTGTGTACAAACTTTTAGGCGTGGCAGAGGACTCATGGTCAACAGTTTTGAACATCTTTTGTAATTTTACAGCCATATAGTATGATTACATTGTGGCCATCAGTATCAAGTTTTCTAATTTTCTGGAACTACATTAACGAGAGAGACCGAGAATATTATGAGGAAGTCTCAGACAACCGTTGTATGTATGATGTTTGACAATTTTTTTATGCATCAAGGATTCATTTGCGACTCCCAGTTTATTGGCAAAATGTATTCAAAATAAGGTCCTCCACCACCCCTAAAAGTTTGTACACAGAGTTTGTAAACACCTTGTGTATATGAAGGGTGCAGAGCAAAAGTGGTGTAAGTCCAGAAAAATGATTCTGAGAAAAAGAGGAATTTGTGAAAATAAAGAATAAAAAATATTCATAAATCATAGAGCTTTATTTATGAGATAGTCACTTACATATGTAACATACACACATTATAATATGGAAATTATTGAATTTTAGGTATATTAATAATCATAATTAGGAAACATTACAGTTAAATGGATTTAACAATGGTTCCGCATTGAATATGAAAATTCTTTCAAGCTTGAAACCAAACGCTTACTAAAAAATGACAATACATTCAAGTTTGAGTAACAAATTAGCTGTCAGAGTGATTTATCTATCATCTTCATCTTCAACTTTGTTGTTTCTGGCCTGGTGTTTTTACCCTGTTCTGATGTTCACAATTACAGGCAATTTTTTGAAGAAAGGATGCCGACTCTGAGATATGAAGGACAATAAATTCATCTTATCCCTTTTCTTCTGTTCTGTTACTGTCCTTCTCGTTGAATACAGTTTCAAATACAAGAAAACACAGTGGACATTTTATTTTTAACCAATTCATAGCTTTTCCATCAACAGTGCTTTTCCTTTTGGTTACAGACTTTTCAAGTGACTGAGTAGACAAGAAATTGTCATGTTGCAGCACATTCACTTGGATTGATTTTCTTTTAGCAGTTTTCACTATATCCACCCAATCGTCAAACGATGCAATTTCCCTTATAAACACATTCTGCTGAGAGAAATCACCAATATCCCAAATACATCTGAAAATTTGTTCCTTCTGCTCATAACTAATTTTAGACGAACACTTCATTCCACACTAATAGTCTAAATTCTTGAATATTTTACGCAGGCTCTTCGTTTCTTTTTCATTTGTGTAAGGCTTGCCAGTTTTCGACATGTCTTTCTACACCTTCATTCCTACTTCTTTTGCGCCCAGCAGATTCATCTGAAATATAGTTAAAATCGAATTATTACGTATATTTGCACTTTACTGCAGTGTAAGGTTAAACTCTAGGTCTAGTTACATAAATATATTAGAATCACACAAATTCTTAAAACAAATTAGACTTAGATTAATTATTTTGTTTCCTAACCTAACATTTTTCACCCCACTTAATACCAACAATAATAGTTACTTTATTTACAATTATCTGCATTTTGCCTTCGTTGCGATGATGTATCCTGACTATCTGGTTGATATTCTGCACATTCAGAACTCTCAATATCACTATTCTTACTGTTTGAATTCATATTTACAACACTATAATTTTTGTATGGACTTGCTGCACTGAAGAAAGGAGGGAATTTATAAGAGCTGTAAGAAAATGCCGTCATTTGTGAGGAAAAGAGATCTTTATGGACTTTCTTAAGTTTACCTCTGAATAGAGGACTATTTGTTAAACAGGATGTCCCAGAAGGTCGTTCAACAACTTTACGTGCTGGTCTGTCAGACCATGACGAACAAGTTTTACATAGGAAGTTGTGTCCGAAAATCAAACCGTGGGGACTACAGCAACGTGACCGATACGCAAAAACGTTAGTATGACTTTACTAACAAAAACAAACTTAAGAATCATGGTTACAGAAAATGACCAACTGACCAACTGTTACAAAAAATCTTCAAAATTTCGGTGTCCTCCACTTTCGCCCCTCAAATTTTCCCCCTTTCCACTTTCGCCCCGGCGCCATTTTATGGTAATTTTATCGCCAATATATTTTATCGAGGCCCTGAAGAGAGGCTAAGGCTATACGCAAGTAACTTGAATACAACAGCCAGGGTTTCAAACGGTTACCCTACACATGATCGAATCTCACTTCGTCGAACCACATATAATCGAAATCAGGCCACATTTAATCGAATATAAGGGAATTTTAAGGGGTTGATATTAAAAAAATCATTCAAGAACTGTGGAAAGCGACATAATAACAAAGGAAAACCTCTTGTCCACAAAAAGAATTTTAATTAGACATATACGTATTTCGAACCCTTTAGGTTCATTATTCAATGCACTCATATGGCATTCAATAATTTTATTTCAGTTCACAATAAAATCTGATATGTGGATATACTTAATAAAATTGATAATATTTAATCTTTAAAAAATCGATTAATCGGTCAATAAAAATATCTTCGAGGCATGGCCAGAAATTTTCTACTGTAAGAATTATAATAATAAATAAAAACATTTATTAATAATATAATTTTCCATATCAATAAAATATACTTTTTTTTACATCGATTATTGTTTTTTTTTTTTGTTAATTTATTGACTGAATAGTTGGATCTGTGTTAATGTACTTATGTTTTGTGTAATAATTATGATGCGAATTATACTAAAAATAACAACTATATTAAATTACTACTAAAATACCGGAAAAAGTCAGGGAAATATTAATAAGATAAAAAAATAATAGAACCATCGATGTAATTGTTTTAGTGTACTGATGTATTGTATTGTAACAATCTGGTTTGTGATCCTATGGATTCATAATTAAAAATTAATAAGAAGAACAAAATATAGTTAACACATTTAAAAATCAAAAAAAAAAAATTAAAAAAAAATTATTTCGTTTTTCGAAAAAGTATAGAGCCATTGAAACAAGACATCAAAATCTTAGGAATCAATTCATCAATGGGACAAAAAGCCTCATTGAATATATTGATGCAGCGAGTCATTTGTTACACATAACAGACGTTTAGGGAAAATGTGTTAATAAATCATCTTTTTCTTATTTTTGAAAGATTGTTTGCGTTTTTTTTTTTATTTTCTAAACCCTATTATTTCTTTTAAAACAATTTAGATTTTAGGAAAGCTTTAATTTAAATCGTTCTTAATTAAAAGGAGAATTTCGTGGGTTAGGTTAGGTAAGTATTCTAAATAACTGAATTCTTAGTTTTCTATTTGACTTGTTAACCTCTCTGCAGGGTCTTTCTTTATGAAAGTGGGTCTTAAAAGTATTTTTGCAGGGGGCGAGTGTGGAAGGGGTGAAAGTGGAAGGGGCGATAGTGGATGGGGCCAAAGTGGAAGGGGCGAAAGTGGAAGGGGCCAACTTCACGGGGCCAAAGTGGGGTAAACCGCTCGGGCTGTTGGACGAGAAAGCCGCTTCACAGATTAACGATTATACTGTATACACAGATGGGACAATTGAAGGCAATCCTATGGAGCAAATGGAAACAGGTCACGTGACTTCGACTCATGCGCCAGCTGGCGTTACAGTGGGACCACGCCAGCAGCTGTATAATTCTCTAAACGTAAACAACACTGTTGTTGAGCACTGTTCGTGAAACATATTAACATTTTTAAGCTTTAAAGGAAATATAATCGATAGAAAACTGTTACTGGATTAATCTTGATTTTTCAAACATTGGTTTACAATTTGACAAAGTACATTAAGTGAATCATTTTTTAATAAACATCTATGTTACTTTGCAGATCAAGTTTAATTGCTTGTAAACAAAGATTAGCTTGTTATAGTTAATTTGTGCTTGTAATATACCCAGAAAATTTTTATTTGAAGAAGAGGAGATAACTCCATTGCTGAAATTGAGATATTTTTATTAGATCAATTAAAAAAAATACAGTGGTTTTTTTTTTCAGAATTTACAATATACAAAGAGGAGAAATTCCTGAATAAAATAAAAAGGAATATAAATGTAATGAAAACAAATATTTAGTAACATGTGCTAGTTTTTTTTTTCTTTCTTTTTTTTCCTCCTCAGTTTTTTTATTTTAATTTTATTTTCATTGAACCATTTAACAGTTGAGAAATTTTTGGTTTCAGCAAATATGTTTAAACCCAAAGCCAATTTCTCAGAACAATCTTTAAACTAATCAAATGAGTTGTGATCAATATCTTAATTAATTAATGTCTGTTTCATGTTTGGCATCCAAGTGTAGAATATTTAAATTTTTTTTATTAGTGACAGCTTCACATATTTTGAGCGTGTCGACCTATTTCTCAGATGGTACAGTGAGAGAATTAATTAATCCAGAATTTCCATCATATTCTTTCCAAAGCAAAAAAGTTTGGTTGACATTAGTGATTTCTTTACTTTGATGTTGAAGCATAGGTTTGCAATTTTCACAGAAAAAGTTTTAATTGAACCACGTGACGCTAATAAAAATTCTGATGAAGAATCTTCAAAAGTAGACGAGGGTGGGTTAGTTCTTAACTTGAATGGTCGGCAATTACGAACTAAAGCAGAAATAGTTGCGTCAAATAAATTTTCAACGAAGAATTTGGCGGTTATTCATGTCAAATAAGATGAAACGGGAAAATATATTGAAAAAAAGAACAAGAAAACAAAATATGCTGGGAGTAACATGTGCATAAAAGCAACTTCCAGATTCTCTCTGTGTTTTGCCAGAATCTGTTTATTTCAATTATGCACATGTTACTCTCATCCAAATATTTGAAAATTTTTTAAGTCAAGAAATTATAATTCTAATTATAGAACAATCATCAACATATACATCAATAGAAGGTATGAATCAGATTTAGTTCAGAAGAATTATATATATAATTGCCAAACTGTATTTATCCTGTTATACTTTAGTTCCCAGCAAACGTACGGAATCATCTTCTGATCTCAGAAACGAATTAGGAGTAAATGCTATGAGAAGGGGTAGTTTCTTAGATATTTGCAAATGTATATACTTATTGAAGACACCAAACTAGATCAATCTGACAAAAGTCATTTGATAATCACATCATATTGCAAACAGCCATAAATATACCTTCAGGATTTGGAATCCTTCAATTTCAAAATTTAGCATTATTTCAGCTAGAATATGTGATGATATACGTTTAGATGATAAAACTTATGTAGTGTCATCAAGGAATAAAAAGCGACCCCCATAACTGCTCCACAGTACACAATAGAAATATAGGACTTTTGCATTGACTGATTTTGTTCCATTTCATGCAAAATGGTATTTATTTTTATTTATATTATTTTTTATTATTAATAAATGTAGTAAGTATGTTACTATATGTTTAAAATACTAAATATATTTTCCCATTATTTCGCCAATGGTCGAGGCGCAACATTTTGCTCTCATAAGCGAAGTTATATACAAGGTGAAAATTATCTTCTTCAAAAAAAAACTACACTACGATGTAGACGAAATTCAAGCGATTAAAGTGATATAAGACACTTGGGGTCGCAAATCGCAAGCAACGCCATAAATTGAACCTCAAACTAAGCTGAATGGCTTGGCGCTGCGAAATACGAGCCAAATTTGGGCGATTGTGTTCGCGCGGCGCGGCCTGGCTGGTTCCCCCGCTCTCCACTACCTCATCCCGAAGAGGTCCTCCTTCCATTCCAACGTGAAGTACTCTGTTCTCGCCCTGGAATCAGTAGCACGAGCAGTACCAACCTTATTTAATACCGATAGCGTTTATCATGTTTTTCATCAAAAAGTATCGAGGAAATGAACAAATATTGGTAGTTCAATTAGCTTTTGGTGGGCTGCGCCGCGCGAACACAGTCGCCCAAATTTGGCTCGTGCTATGCAGCGCCACGCCATTCAGCTTAGTTTGAGATTCAATTTACGGCGTTGCTTGCGATTTGCGACCCCATGTGTCTTATATCACTTTAATCGCCTGAATTTCGTCTATATCCTTTTTTTTTTTTTGAAGGAGATAATTTACACCCTGTATATTAACCGGGTGTTTCAAAAATAACCGGTATATTTGAAAAATCAATAAAAACTAAACGGATAGAAAGAAATACACCGTTTGTAATTTCGAAAGTTTGTCTGCCTGAAAATTTACTGTTGTCCCAAGCATATTGCAACACACGGTGTATTTCTATCGCTGCCCGTTTAGTTTTTATTGATTTTTCAAATATACCGGTCATTTTTGAAACACCCGGTATTTAATGATGGTTTTCTTCATTCATTTAGACATAATTGAACATGGATACATGTGTTTTAGTAAATTAAAAAGAACATTTCAGGCGTCAAAGGTTAGTAGGAGGGGTCCGTATATAGCGCCTTTCTGGAATGTGGAGGGGGTGGTCAGTCAGTTATAGCGTCTGTTGTGTGTGGCCAGGTGAGAATGTACACCTGTCAGTTATAGCGCCTTTTTGGAGGGGGTGTGTGGCCAGGTGTAAATTGGCCGGGACACCCCCTCCACATTCCAGAAAGGCGCTATATACGGACCCCTTCTACTAAGGTTTAATGTTGAACATGTGTAAAAAATTGAATAGATATCAAACAGTAACTTGACTTTAAAATTAATTTATTTTTAATTACAACTTACAATTTGGCGCTTTAAATTTTTCGCTTTTCTTTATTTTTACCTTTTAATCAACAGCAAGAAATTAATTCCTTACAAAAACAATGAATTTATTTCTGAAACTTATTTTAAATAGATCAAAATATCTTCCAAACGAATAAAAAATACATTACATTCTTCGATAAAAAAATTTTAAAAGTCCAGGAAAAAATGTTTAAGAACCCAATTCAAGACGTTTTGCATTAATCTGCTATGGCATTTTACTCTGCGGTCCCACTGTACCGCTATGGCGCTGCAATCGTTTTGATGAGTCATGCTGTTTCCCTTCGCTTAGCATTGATTGTCCTATCTGTGTAATCGTTAATCTGTGGCCGCTTCAGGGTGCTTCAAAAAATGTCAACACTTACATAGGCGCAACTTTTTTTTACAGAAAGAATGATAACACAAGATAGCATATTTTGTCTTTGGAGAGTCTCCACTTGCTCATCGTTATTGTCAGCATTCTTGGGATCTTCTTCAGAGCCATGAGGTGCATTTCCTTGGCCATTTTATAATAACATTTGAAATTTTCAGTCAGTAACCTTGCACATGATGTAACTTCGTAGCATAAACACGTTCTTTTACCATTCTTCACAGCCAGAAAGTACAGCTGGTCATGTTAGAGGCCCTTTTCTTCCAATCCATCTCCGTCCGAATTCCCTTTTTAAGTTGGATTCAGACTGCCATATTATATGGGGTCACTATCCAACTGAAAGTAATATCGTATTTGTAATCTCAGGTTGTCGTCTTCTAGTTCTCCGTGTGCAAGAAGTTTATGACTCGTGATTGTAGATTTCTCTAGCCCTGCCGCAGTGACCGCGCAACGGTCACCTTGGGACCTTTTCGTGCGCAGTATCCCTAAAGACAACCGTGTTTGTTCACATGGAACGCCTGCCGCTGAGTACCACTAGAGTGTGAATGTTGAATTCCAGATTTTTTATTTTTAGGAAAATGTTGCAAGCATCAACAAGAGCGATTTTGTCTTCACAAGATAATATCTATACGATTTGTAAATGATATTATCCCATTCCCAAATTCTTATTTAAGATTCTCCACGGAAAATCATATTCTATACTGAATCTCCTGGTTGATTTCCGAAAGCTCCGCAACCAGGAATCTCCCTTTTGCAACTGCAATGTTTGCAAACGATCGTCATTTCGTGGCTGACCAATGTTCACTTGGGTCAGCAACAGAGCCAGTTTGACGAATTTATTTAAACGCGATAAATGGTCAACCTCGAGGATGGGTCACAGTTGCAATTTTCAGCATATTTCTTGCGAACTGCTGTGGATGATTGAAAGACTTTTATCAATGCATGACCTTTTTTTTTCTTTGTTTCAGAGACAATCTCGTGATATTTCAGTCAACTACATTCAAAAGAAAATATACAAAATAAGGATTAATACATATGCAAATGTGTTAACATTTTGGATTACCCTGTATTGCTGCACGAAGTTGCTAACTGAAACAACTGAAACAACTCCAAAACCATAACGCTACTTCCACATTTAGTCTTATGCGCATGCTTAATGCTGTATTATTACATTTCTTCCTTCGTGCTTGAAAAAATAAAGAGCAAATTCTTGCTCGATTGTCTTTTAAAGCATATGATCGAATATTTTAATAATTTTATAGATTTCTTTCGCATTCTCCTAAGCAGGGACACAATTTGGGAGGGCATACGTGCATGCGAGTGGGGCGCCGAGAAAAAAGAAGCGTCGTCGAAAATTATAGAAGAGGAAAGGGCGCCAGCACACGAATTTATTTTTATTAAGCCCAAATTTTCCCCGGATAGTAGAGATCCTAGTTGCGGACAACTCTTAAATATACATTAAAAAACAACAACAATAACAACTCATCTTCTACAAAATAATAATAAGAGTTTTAGGGCTTAAAATATTTGAAAAATGAACCCTGGCATTCTTAAATTAGAACTTTTACCGCATCAGTTTTGTCTGTAATAAACTTACTGTTTTGTTTTCATATCTTGGCAGTGAGGTTTTTTTTCATTTAACTATTCAGGTTCATGGTCATAACTTTCTTATAACTTTGGCGCCTTAAAAGTCGAAGTCTAAACGACGCTCTTCCTATTGGAGTTTAAAATTTCTCCTTTTTTTTTTAATTTTATTAAGAAAACACTGATTTTCCAAGAACCACTGATTAAGGTTATAAATATAAGTAATAAAGTTCAAATGTTTTAACTAATGATTTTTTTTATTACTCTTTTGGTGTTTGTAACTATGCAGCTTTATTCACTGTTTATTCAAATTATCATGTTGCAAAACAGCGATCTGTAATTTATATAAATTCTTTAATTATTGGATGACTTTATTTATCGATGTGTTTTGAACATGAAGAACATTCTGTTACAGGAGTGGGGGAAAAGCTGTAGTCTTGTAATTTATATCGTCTGCATGTACGCTATTGGGTTATACTGTTGCATAATAATGGGTATCCGCAATAATAATAATAATAATAATAATAATAATAAATAATTAAAACGCCCCCTGTGATTGAAGGGGGGGGGGGGGATTTAATTTTTTTTTAAGAAAATAAGTGAAAGGCATACATCTGTATTTTGTTCCTGAAAGCCTTTCAAGGCCTTTGAAAGTAGAAACTGGAAGTTCGTTAAGGTCATGGTTTATCTTCATGCATGCACCCAAAGGAAGCGGTTTCATTTTTATAGTCTCCACGATTTTTATGTTATTTTTTTTCTATGCAAAAAAGATTAATTTACCAGATGCTATTTTGCTACGGGTGTCTTGGGAACTCGCTTCTATTTAAGCATCAGTATTGTCGTGCTACTAATAAAGCGCGACACTAAAGGGAGTCCCCCCCCCTCCCCTTGTACACATGTTTGACAGCGACAGGTGTCAGTTTTGGGAGGCCACAATTATGGAAGGTAAACGGTCTCGAATCTAAAGGATATAGGCATTTTAAATAAAAATTGGCTTATTTATAATTTCGCTTTTCCTGCCGTGCATAACGCACTCATACGTGTCGATATTTATTGCATTCACAAATGGAGTGAAAGCACCGCTTAAAAATTTAAAAAAAAAGGCTTCCATGCAACAAAAATTGTATGATGTGATGTTGATTATATACTCAGGAAAAAAAATGTAAAAAACGTTTGCAACATTTTCACTTATCTGTAAATCACTTTATGAATCATTTTGCAACAAATTCTCACAGCAATTAAAATATAAATTTCCGGGTGTTTGTCTAAAATTGATTTATAATTTAGCCATGGATTAAATGATTATTTTAAGAAAAGTAGCTCAAATCGATAAAAAAAGGTGGCGAATTTTCATTTTTCATTTTTGTTCAGTTCAGTAGATACTTACATCAACCAAAATGAATCTAAAATAAATTATAGTAAAATAGGCGTATTAAATTCAAACAGGTAGAGTAACAATTTCACCTCTTCAGAAAATTTTTCCTCTTTTATCCCACAGAGTCTGATAATGGCTTAGTTTCGTTTAGCATTGGCGAAATGAGTAAGAACGTATTAGAAACTTAAAATTGATATTTACAAGAAGTTTTCAGATTTTTATTTCTCCAGCGCACCAATAGTATTTTTCTTTTGGTCCCTGTGATTTATTAAAATATGACTTTTCAAGTTTGTTAATTAAATACAATTTCCCGAGACCTGTAAAATCACTGAAAACAGATTGGATTTGGTTTTGCAAAACTCAGTCTAGCACGTACAGAATGAAATAGAATTTGAAAGAAAATCCGTAATCATCGAATAATCTTAAACGGATGACCATTTAGAATTGTTTTTTAGAAGTCATCCAATTGGTTTGTCCTTTGTGTCGTGACAATTAAAGAAAAGCGTCTTAAAAATTTAATTTAATCTTACAGACCATTTTTCTTCATTTTTTCTTAGAAAACGGAGTGATTGATAACATAACAATGATTTCTCCCGCGTACACTTAAAAAATATTATAAGTCGACACAAATTTCCGGGTTGGACGACTTTTAGACCAACGTGATCGGTTACGAGGTCGAAAAACTCAGGAAGTGGCTGAGAATCTTTTAAAAATAAAATAAACAAACCGATCTAATTTAAACAGATAAAAAATAAACATTGAAGAAATAAGAAAATTTTTGTTCGATTATGACGCAAATTGAGAATATCGGACTTTTTTGCGTTCATACGTTTCATGGCTTAAGCGATTATAAATTTATTGAATTATAATTGGATAAACCGGATTTTTTTAGCTTATATTTGTCATTATATGAATAAAAAGTAAAATGTTTCATATATTTTTTACCTTGTGCACGATTGCGGCTTTTCTAAATAATTTTTTTCCTGCTTCATTGGTGCTCGCCCTTGTTAGATCACGTTCAACATTCCTCAAAACACAACCTGTGAACTTGCTCCATAATTGAGTCAACGATAACCGAGAAAAATGACCTAATTTTAGTGTCTATTAAATGAAAGGGACGAGAAAGATTGGATAAGAAAGTATATGAAAAAAAATAATCTTAAATACAGTTTTCATTTCAATGAGAATCCTCAACACGTGGAATGTTATTTACAATTTTTTCTTTTTTTTTTTGAAGTTGATTCGATATCAGTGACACTTTAAATTGTTAATAATTTTTAAATCAAATATTTTTATTAATACTAATAAATGGAATCATGTTGATATTAATTCCAAATTACAAATGAAGATACTCATTTGG
>JAHWFO010061744.1:706895-739826 GCA_023313115.1 Rhysida immarginata | reverse complement strand
ATTGGCCCCTGGCCGTGTTGTTCCCTCTATAAATAAGACGTTGTAACCCCCTTTACCTCATCTGAATGCTCAGCCTTTTCTGATCAATTCCTCTGTAAACGCTGAAGAAGGCAGCGTGGCTGCCGAAATGCGCATACGTCTGAATAAACAACTTAAGTGGATCAGTGGTTTCCTGTCGTCATTGTCACTGGTAAATCGCTGAAGCAACGGCAGCTCGGTTGGGAAACAAGCAGCCACGGAGAGTGTCCTTCATGATTGGAAAAAGCCAGAAATCGCTAGGAGCGAGGTCTGGTGAGTATAGAGCATGGGAAACCACCTCAAAATTGTTATTTTGAAGAAACTGCTGAGTTAGGAGTGCCCGATGAGCAGGGGCGTTGTCTTGATGAAAAAGCACCCGTCGTTTTGTTTGGTCGTTTCTCATGCAATGCTGGAAGGAATTTTGTTCTCAAAACATTTTCGTATGAATTAGCTGTAACAGTTGTACCCTTTGGAACACAATGCGTGAGGATTATGCCTTCACTGTCCTAAAACATGGCCACCATAACTTCTCAGCAGAGGCTGTGACGGAAATTTTTTCGGTGGAGGTGAATCAGTGTGTTTCCATTGTGAAGATTGGCCTTTCGTTTCGGTGTTAAAAAAAAATGGAATCCACGTCTCATCCATCGTCACAACTGATGAAAAGAAAGCACCATTACTTGGCCTTTCGTCCGTCGGGTCAGCATTCGTGGGACCCACCTTGAAGAAACTTTCCGCATTTTCAGCTTATCATGCAAAATGGACTCCACAGACCCCACGGAAGTGTCAAGTTTAGAGGCAATATCACGCACACCTAAGCGACGGTCTTCCATAACAACTTGTTCCACACGAGCAGTTATGGCTTCCGTCTGGCTGGTTCGTGGTCGAGGCTGCTTCGGTTCATTTTCACATGATTCTCGACTTTCTTTAAACGCACATTTTTAACATTCATAACACCTTCATCGCATATCTCACTCAATTGGCGATGAATTTCGATGGGTGTTTCACCCCGCAAGTGCAGAAAACGAATTATTACACGTTGATCTTGTAAACTAAACTACGCCACTTTAAGTATATGAAACATCGTTCGCGGCAACGCGCACGATATTCACGCCGTTCACGGTATAATGCTGCCATCTATGTTAGTAAAGACGAAATATTTCCTGCAAAATTTTAAAAGCATCCGGATCTTTTTACTTACAAGGGAACCCCACATAGTCTTTTTTTTGCGCGCAAGCACACCGTGGAAGCCATAACTTTGCGCGGCAGTGAAACGCTCCGGAAGTGCGCAGAGTTCAACAAACATGGCGGAAAGAGGGGAAGCGAACTTGTTAGCGGCGATCGCCATAGTTAGAGCACTGTTATCAAGCATAAAACTTTAATTTTGCTGTACAATTATTCGTCTCGAAATAATTTATAAGATGAGGTAGGCATCCATGAATACTATTTTTATTTAAAATTATAAAGCACTGCGATAATACCCCCTCACCAACGCAACGTATTACTCGACGTTGCACATGAAGCCAGACCCGTGTTTGATTATTTAATAAAATGAAATAATAAATTAAGGAAATGGTTATTAATTACTGTACTCGAAGGCAATTAGCTAATTGTAATAATCTATTTTTAAAAACTAAGTTTGTTTAGAAACTTGAGAAGCCATTCAATTGCCGTCTGCTGCTGTCTATTTCATCTGAAGTGGATTCGTGCTTATTGCTGAGTAGTGGAAGAAAGAAGTTCCGTTAAGCGCATTAATACATCGCTTTAACAATGGAGTCCTTGTATGACTGTGTGCTCAATTTTTTTTCGTTTTCGTTGGTTATTTTGAAAGAAACAAAATTTCGCACTCTTATTTTGCAAGCATCTATTGTAGCTTCAATTTTAGTAACCATATTTGGTGGAAATCTGTGACATACATGTTCGAGGGATTCCCTTGTTAGTCTCACTGCAGAGAAAATTTGGAGACCTTATAATTTGAACGCACCTCGTATATGTTTTAACACGTATCCTTCGAATGGTTATTAAACAGCACAATACAGTTTGCTTGTTGATTTGAAGAGTCGAGTTGATGTATGCTTTGTTATCGCCTATGTCGCCCGAGAAGCTGTCGTCGCGTCTGGAAGATTCTACACTGTTCAAGTGTTCCAAATACAAATCATCTGAACATTGGTTAGGGAACTGAAGGGAGACATGTGTATCATCTCGAGAGAGACTGCCCTATCCATATCCTGTTAATTTCCTACTCATAATTAATAATGCTTGGAAACTAATATTCTATCATTGCATTATCATCACTACATCGGTTTCCATAGCAACAGTATTTTCCTAGCGTTGATATGGAAATATATGGCAACAATAACTTCGAGGAAACAACTCTTTTTGGATGGCAGTGGTCTGTGTGGTCTGCAATCCCAACAATCTGAATGGAGTTATCCACTACTTGGTAATCTGTTGTTGCAATTGCACTCTGTTCTCGATGTCTTGAAGCAAAACTTAGCTACTTGTTTGCTTAGTTGTTATTCTTAGTGTGGTCTAGCAGTCGCCGTATCTTCTGTCAACACGCTCACCATTTGCTCAGTTGCAGTAGGGTGCTGGCGAAACCAATACGGCACTGAGCGAAGGGACTGGTTCCTCTGTCGCCTTTCTACTCTTTCTCAATAGTCTGCTAAGTCTCCATTATCTCCAAGAAAATGTTAAGTTCTAAGAATTATCAATTCTAAGAAGAGCATGAACAACAGGAATTCTATCGATTGTTACAAATTGAACCGTATTTATAAAACACAAACTTTGCGTTATAAATAAGGTTCAATTTGTAACAATGGATAGAATTCCCGCTGCTGGTCCGTGCATATTATTGGTGAATTGCGTGTTGATACCATTGTTGATACGTATTGTATACGTCTCTTGCAGGAGCATGGTTTTGAAACCCTGACGCTCACTGTAACCCTAATAGTTTATAGCGCTCACTGTAACTATAAGGAATGAATGCGCAACAACCCCAACCCCAAGTTTGGCCTAACTCCTATTGGTTGAAGCCGAACAACGCATTCCAAAGAAAGGAATGAATGCGCAACATGAAGTAGTGCCGACGTCTATCGTTAGTTTAATTTTTTTTTTTTTTTTGGCTTAAAAACGACTTAAAAAATTATATGGAGAATAAAACGCCTAAAAATGGAATTTGGCCAAGATGGCTGAATCGAAAGCAGTTCGAGCAAAGACTATAAGAAAGGTCCTTTAATTCTGTGCTTTCTTATCGTCTTTGGTTCGAGCGCGACGAACACAGCTTCTGTGAAGATGGCTGAAATCAGTTTGAGCCCGACGAACACAGGCTCTTTTCATGCCAGTAAAATATTTTCCACGAGACAAAAATATTATATTTTAGTTTTATGATAACAATATGTTTTAAAGAATTAACTAATATTCATAATTACACTGGTCTACAAAATTTGACTGTAAAAAAAGTATTCTACAGGTAAAGCAGCTTTTTTTCGCTCATTTTCACATGCTGAATACAAAAATAATAATTATATTTTAAAATAAGTTTCCGTTTTTTAGAAAAACAAATTACAAGTCTTTTGCAAAAATTAACAGAAATCAAACGGTTCTTCTATTCATTAGCAGAATTGCGACGTGGTATTTTCGCTGTCCTCTTGTAAGGTCCTGGAAGAAAGTATAAGGTCGCTTGAAAAAGCAATGCTGTGTCTAAACCGTTTATTTGAAAGATCTGTTCTTTCAGAATATTGTTCAATAACACAAAATAAACAAGTATGTGTAAACTGAATCCATTCTAAACAAAAATAATAAAATTATAACAGAAAACGTCATATTTCAGGTATTTTGCTTGGAAATAAGTTTAAGGTCGGAGTATATTTTGTTTTAATAGCCAATGAAATCGCCCTTTTTTTTCAATAACCTTAATCATTCGGTTAGTCATGGAGTCTGTGAATTGTTTTAATACTTCAGGAAGCACTTCTCCCCATGCCTTTTTCACTTCTGCAACAAGTGCTTCCTTGGTGTTGTCTTGGCGACGATTCTGGTACACGATATGCACCAAGATACCCCATAAGTTCTCAATTGGGTTCAAATCAGGGCTACGGCTTTGGTCAATCTAATACAGTTACTTGGTTGGCTGAAAACCATTCTTTTGTAGATGCTGAGCTGTGGATGGGTGTGTTATCCTGCTGAAAAACCCAGTCGCCTGAAGTTATGAGAGGGGCATGCGGTAGTAAATTGTCTGCCAGCATGCCCTGGTACTTTATGAAATTCATCCTTGTGTTTATGAACACAATAGGAGTTTTCCCACCCCGCGCAAATCCACCCCACACCATCACCGAACCCCCACCAGCTTGCCTCTTGGAAAAATATTCTTGATTCCCACGGATATCATGCAAATATCGAGTGAAACCATAAGGCCCGTCTAGGTTAAATTTTTTCTCGTCAGAGAAGACAACATTTTCCCATTTTTCCCCAAAGGATACACATTTCTTGGCAAAGGCAAGTCTTGCATCTTTGTGAGCTTGTGTCAGTGGTGGTCTTGCCATCATCTTGGAGAACGACAGATGAGGATCCGACGAGAGTACACGTCTCACAGTTCTACTTGTGCATTTTAAGTTCAACTTTTCTTTAATAACAGCCGAGGAATGGCGTTTGGTGAGGGCTAATCGCAAAGCCCTCAGTTTCTCTCGGCGAGCCATTGCTGGTGGTCTCCCTGATCTTGTCTTGACGCCATAATTGTCTTGATCTTTTAAGAAATTATTTACAAGAGTTTTTGATCTTCCAATTTTTGCATGCATATTGGATCCAGTTAGGCCAGACTGCTTGAATGCCACAATTTGACCTTTTTCAAACTCAGAAAGATGCTTTCCTTTCGGCATTGTGAAAGTCACAAGATACAAGGAAAATGTGTCAATAATTTTACTTTATGTAACTCAAGAACATCTATTAAGCATGTATGTGTATAATTATGAGTCAGTGGTCGGCATGTCTCATTAAATTTAGGGGAAATAGGAAGCGACCTTATACTTTCGTCCAAGTAGAATTGCTGAATATCACATTTATTACTATAATTTTATTTTTTATCTTCACTATGGACTCTTTATTGTGCATGAATATTCTTTACGTGTTGTTGAACAATATTCCGAAAGAACAGATCGTAAAACTAAACGGTTTCGACACAGCAATGTTTTTTCAAGCGACCTTATACTTTCTTCCAGGACCTTATTCTGCTTCTATAACATCTCGACAAACAGTCCAACAATAATCCGCCAACATGGAAACGTTCCACTTGCCTGATATCGTTTTTCCATGTACGCGATGTCTTGATGGAAGCGCTCCCCATGTTCATCGCTAAAAGCCCCACAATCGTCCGGAAAGAAGTCCAAATGAGAACGTAAAAAGTGGATTTTCAAGGATATGTTACAACCCAGTTTTTGGTATGATGATAACATATTTTCAATAAGTTCAGGATAGTTGTCACTCCTCTTATTTCCCAAGAAGTTAGTTGCGACAAGGCGAAAATCGTCCAATGCTTTTTTTTCTTTACCTTCCAAAACAGAGTCAAAGTTATCATCTTGAAATAAATTTCTTATCTGAGGACCGACGAATATACGAGGCCTGTGAGAAAAGTATCCGACCTTATTTTTTTTTTGCGAAAACCTGATGGCTTTGGATCGCGCGCACTTGCATGAGCCGGCCTTGAACCTTTTTGCGTATGCGTGAATTTTTTCCCGCCTCTCAATAGCGTCAGTTGCTGGCAATCAGCATTAGAGGGAGGCAGTGTGTTGTGCTCTCGTCGGTTTTTGATTTGAAGGAAAATGACGGAACGACTGAAGCAGCGTTACTGCATCAAATTTTGCCAGAAACTGGGCGACAGCCAGGTGGAAACCATCCGGAAGATTCAGACGGCTTTCGGTGACGATGCTATGGGTATCACACAGATTAAGGACTGGTACAACCGGTCGGCCATCAGCATGCCGAAATGACCAGGTCATTGCCAAAGTGAACGCTGTGGTGATGCGGGACCGTCGTGTGACTATCCGAGAAGTTGCGGAAGAGGTGGGCATCAGTACGTTTTCGGCACATTTCATTCTGACTGAAGATTTGGCCATGAAGAGAGTGGCGGCGAAATTCGTGCCGAAGCTGCTGACGGCGGAGCAAATGCAACTTCGTGTTGACGTCTCACAGGACATGCTGGCCTCCGCAAACAGTGACCCCGACTTCATGAACACCATAATCACTGGTGACGAGTCCTGGGTGTACGGGTACGACCATAGCATCGTCACCGAAAGCCTCCAAATCAAAAACCGACGAGAGCACAACACACTACCTGTTGACACGCCTAGTGGCCCCACTGTTCATTTGCTGTGTCAGTTGCTCAACAGTGGCACGACCGACGCTCGCCTCTAGGATCGATGGCCCGTGGGGCCCCACAGTTACCTCTTCGGTTGCTCGAAACTGTCTGGTTCGTCCAGTCGCGGTACACCTTCACAACACAGCCCTAGAGCAGTTCATATGCTGCCTCCTTTGGCCCGATAGCCAATGATCATCCCCTTTTGGAGGTCCGACAGGTCACTTGCTCTGCCCATGACGGCGACAATTGCTGCGTTAACGGATGCTACTACACGTCTGCTGTTGTCAGCTTTTAATGATATGCAATGATTTTTCATCTGCATACCATGGAACGTTCCAACACGTTCGAGGAGAGGTGGTCATATTAATGTGTCCCGACCCTGTATATCTTTAAGTTATTCTAATGCATTGTTAGCACTAAACACAATATTTGTAACATTTGTTGCCAACTAACTAAATAAATATCAGCATTATCAAGTTCAACGAGGGTAGAATCGTTAAATTCGGAAAATATGAGGTATCGTGAAAACTTAAACTAATAAATGACTTTTACTTATCAACTCTTATTCAGCATGGGTAGACAAGCAGAAATTAGTTCAAATTATTTCGAATAATTTTTCACTGTAGACCAGTGTTATTGTGATTATTATATAAATTAACATTAAATAAAGAAAAAACTAATTTCATAAGCTTTAAAACTTGAACAATTGATAAATAGAAAAAAAGTAAACCAAGTTAAAGTGTCGTTTATTGATTTCGTTTTTATATTTATTAATTGTTGAAATTATTCAATTAATTCATTTCAATATATTATTGTAATAAATGAAAAAAAAAACCAAATTAAAAATCAACTGAAATAAATTAAACAATTTTTGTTATTGACTCTAAATGAAGATGAAAAAAATTCAATCGTAGGAACGAGCCTAACCAGTTGAAAATAAAAGTATTATAATTAATTTATTATCTACAACTTTATTCTTTTATTACTTACTTTAAATTTAATTACAAAAATAAAATCAATTGATTTTCAGAATAACTGAAATGCTTAATTCTAATAAGATGGCGCTTCAACAGTCATTTGTTTACAAGCAACGAAATTGTATTGATGTGCCTGACCAATAGGAGTTAGGCCAAACTTGAGGTCGGTCGGACTATAGCATCAGTTAGAAATTAACCGTACTAAAATACTACGAATGAAATTCTGGGGTAAAATTGTTTAAAATTGCAATAAGAATTTACATAATAGAGCACTGTGCAGCATCAATATTGATATACAGCAATAACATGTAGAATAATAGAGTTACAGGTTAGTTGTAGCTGTACACTGCATGAAATGAGTAAAATGTTGATTTCACGAACTGCGGGTAACATTGATTTAGTAAATTTAACTTTTGAAAATCTTAAAATGTTTTCTAAGTTGTTGATGCCACACTATTGGTAACACTTGTGCCAACGAATGTACGTTCAGTCGCCAAACGTCAGATAATAAGGGTGTTTGCGCCACGCTATTTTCCGTTGTTATGCTGTCCGATATCGGTAGATGCTTAACGGGAAGTGTAAGTCTATCCAAGGCTACCTATAATATAGGTAGATATATAGTGTAGGTAGCCTTGGTCACTTGCCTTGGTCTATCGAACCTTAGACTACAATAATAAGGGGCTAAGATCGGACTTAGGATCGATACAGAAATAACGGAGCCAATCAGAGGTAACCCGTTTGTGACGTCACTAGTCTTCTGCCCGAGGCCTACGAGATAACAAGGTCTCCTGACAACTGGGTGCTAGCAGCAATCCAACCTTCATTGTCTCCATCTTGGATGTTATCAATCAGTGTTTTTCCTTTTGTTAGAGACAATGAAGGTTGGATTATTACTAGCACCCAGTTGGTCAGGTGGCTTTTTCGCTTCCAGACCTTGTATTTCTCGTAGGCCTCGCCTTCTGTCGTAGCCAACGAGAAAGACTGGCCTTGGCCACCTAGAGAGAAGGCCTGCGGACAAAAAGTGCATACATTGTTACATCATCAAGCGGCTATTGTTAGTCTTATTTCTACCAATTATAAGCCCTAAATTTGGCCGCTTGATGATGACGTAACAATGTTTGCACTTTTTGTCCGCAGGTGCGGAAAAGTCACCTGACCATACTAGTCCAAGTAACAATGTAATCTTCATTGTTTCCATATTGGATTTTAACAATCAATATTTTTTCGTTTGTTAGAAACAATGAAGGTTGGATTGTTGGCCGGACTACTATGATCAGGTTACTTTTCCGCGCCAGGGCCTGTCTTTCTCGCATTCGTTTAAACGCACGAATCTCACAATATGCACTTCGTAAGCTAACGATGGTAAAGTAGATCGCAACTCGAAAGCAAGGCAACACCTTTTCCTTTACCCACAATCCTAAACGTAACGTACCGCGCAGTTTCTCTGCGCAACGACCTTTTTTCATGTATGACGTTAACGTTAGATTTCCACGATACAAACGCAAGTAAATGTAACGAGCAGCCTATTGATGTAACCTAAACGTTATGCCAAGTGACCGATAGGAAAAAATTCTGTAAGACTCACGTTTATGGCTTTTAAAATTCCCCATACAGTGACTTTCAAAAGATAAATCAATACATCATGTTCCATTATAATGATCCGAATAATTTTAAGCACCCTAGGAATAATTCAAGAATAGCCCCAGATGAGAATGGTCATTAGGAAGATTATTGTGCAAACATGATTTTTTTTTTTTTTTTTTTTTTTTTTTTTTAATTTTTCCACCAACTTTCTCCACTTCAATATTTTTGGGGGACATTGGCGAAAGTGGCGATCAGCAGCGCGACCCCTGAATGACTCAGTAAATTTGTTACTAAAAAGTCAAATGTACGTAGGTAGTGGAAGTAATCAGCAATTTTTTTTAATTTTACATAGATCTTTTTTACTAATGTCGGAGTCGAGCGAGGGAGTTTGGTTCTTCCATTTTGTAGTGGCACGATTATGTATTTATTTTGCATTAGTGGCATACATAAACCGTAAAAATAAGAATATGAATATTTACAAAGGGAAGCATTCAGTTATCGAATTTAATTTTTTTTTTCAAAATCTCATTAAGGAGAAAACAGCCTTCCTATTAAATTTTAAAAGGCGTTCCGGATGTGTTTTGCGCTACGAGTGAAATAAATTTTGATTCAAATTTCAAACGCTAGATAGATCGTATTTTAGAATTACGCGAGTAAAATAATTCGTGTGGCTCACATTTCGTAATGCAACAGCTAATACATGTAAATTAAGGCGGACAGTCTGTCTTCTACAAAGAACATTTACGGAAATGGAAATGCATCTGCCCCATTTATAAGCACATAACCACTTATAAATACTAAATGGTAAATTCTGTAATATAAATACGAAAAGCCATTCTGGTTTGAATATTTGCATAAGATTAGAAAGCAAATAATTAATTATTCATCATCAAAGGTAAATTCTTAATCTTTGTTTAATGAAATTTATTTTGTCCGTTGCCGACATAAGAGACATTTCAGATTTTTTTCTTCCATTTCTTTTCAGCATAAAATCTCGACCCCCTCTCTCTCACTTTTAAATCTGAGAGGCAACCGACAAGAGGAAGAAAGAAGGGAAGACGTCCACCATATAAATCTCTGTCGTTCAGCTGCTTTTGTCTCCATTCGATTCGTGGAACTCTTTCACCCACCCTCGCTCCTTCATATCATGTCTTAAGCGCACGCACGCACGCACACACACACACGCACACGCACACACACACACACACACACACACACACACTACATACGCACGCACGCAAGCACACGGGGAGGAGAGTCTCTCACTCACCCGGGGTTTTCTTCGTCGCTGAGCACAGGTGGGCCACCGATACCTGAGCTCTTTCTTCGCCGCTTGTCTCTTCTCTCTACCTTTCCCTGAAATCCCTAGACGGATTAAAAAGGCTCTCCGTCGCCCTCCCCCACCTTCATCGACTTCCCCCTGGCATAGTCCCATGTTATCCCTTAAAAGGTAGCCCATGAAATTGGAACCAAGATTGTTGAGAAAAGGGGGGTTATTATTGCTATAGTTTTTGTTCGTCCTCTGCATTTAGTGTATCTAATATTTTATGCGATGAAAGCAGAATTGCTGGTGTCGTCGTCGCTTGAAGCCCTGTACTTTCAAATGAGGGCATAAAAATCTTGTATTTGGATTAGATTTTTTGTTCTTAATCATTCATCTCTTGAGTGGAAGATGACTCTTTATGAGCCATCATATCTAGGCTTCAAAGGAAACCAATTTCCCGCCACCCTTATAGCAATAACCACTTATGAAATAATAACCACTACTTCAACTTAAGAATTACACTCTTGTTGAAGTGCCCATTCCTCCTTTCAATCTAGATTTTTTAAATGAAAACCTAATCCTGTAGCGCAGTGTTTCTCAAACTTATATCTATGAACGCCCCCTCAGTATAAACAAAATTTACTAATGCTCAGTGTGTTTGTGAATTGCGTGCTGATACCATTGTTGATACCTATTGTTGTACAAACTTTGCTTGCATTGTTGGTCATGAGATATTTCTCATTAATATGCCTCGCCATAACCATGAATATCGATTTTTTATCAATATTTATTATATTTCCGAAATCTGAGGTAGACAGTGACCTTCCTCATGCTTTGAAGGTCAAGTATGCAAAATTTCATCAAGATCGGAATAAAACTGTAGATTTGTTTAAAAAACAAACAAACCCACAAATAAACAAACATCCTTCTTTATATATATAGAAGAGAAGACTAGCAGAGGACCCGGCGTTGCCCGGGATAATTACACAGTAGGTAAACAGAACAATCTCAAGAAGTTAAATAAACTGTAATAGGTTATGCACTGCCAAAACACACACACACACACACACACACACACACACACACACACACACACACGCACACACAAAGAAACATATACACACTTTTCCCAATCGTCTGAACGCTTGTTAGAGAGCTGAAGGAAGACACGTGTATCTCCTTTGCCTCATCGAGAGAGACTGCCCTATTAATATAGTCTATTATATCCATTTCCTGTTCATTGTTACTAATTCTTGGAAACGAATATTCTGTCATTGCATCATCATTTTATGTTCATTGTTATAATTCTTTGAAAAGAACTATCATTGCATCATCATTTTGTGCACATTGTTATTGGTGGATTGAGTGTTTATGCCATTGTTGATACCTATTGTTGCACAAATTTTTCCTTGCATTGTTGGTCATGAGATATATATTGTTGGTCCGTGCAGAGTGTTTGTGCATTGCGTGTTGATACCTATTGTTGCACAAACTTTGCCTTGCATTGTTAGTCATGAGATATTTCTCATTAATATGCCCTGCCATAACCATGAATATCGATTTTTTATCAATAATTATTATTTTTTCGAAATCTGAGATAGACAGTGACCTTCCTCATGCTTTGAAGGTCATGTATGCGAAATTTTATCAAGATCGGAATATAACTGTAGATTTGTATAAAAAACAAACAAACAAACCCACAAACAAACATCCTTCTTTATGAAGATTTCTCTTGGGAATCATAGATCGTGGAATAGGGGAAGTCCCTGGTTCGGAAGAAAGGAGCGAGCAGTTGGCATCTTGTGAAGAGCTTGCATAATAAACTGCTAAACTGCTCTCACCATCATTTAATTATAGAAGTGAAAGGATTAATAAGGCGATACAATTAATTACAAGGGCTGTTTTATTTTCAACCTCCGATGGGACATACCATAAAGACAAATGTGAATAGCAAAAAGAATTTTTTATCGGTAATCATGTACAATCAAAGTTACTTTTTGACGTAGTCACCGTAAAGATTGAGATATTTTTCATATCGGTGGACGAGTTTACCCTCTTCATAGAAGTTTGCTGCTAGCATGTTGAAATAGGTCTCTATGGCATCTTCTTGAAAGAAAAGGCGTGCTGTCTTCTGGAGTTGTTTTTCGAGAGCTGAAGAAAGGTCTGGCAGGATAACACTTCCGCACCAACGATGAGCTTCAATCTCAGCATGCTGGCAGCAAACTTCTATGAAGAGGGTAACTCGTCCATCGGTGTGACAAATGTCTCAATCTCTACAGTGGCTCTGTCTTAAAGTAATTTTGCTATTCGATATATGAAAAGCATATTTTGGATTCAGGATACCAATGGAAATTTTAAGTTATGCCAAGGACAATAATAAATGCACTGTCCTGGGGTACTTGAAAATTTTAAAGCAAAACAGCCGATTCCATTCTTAACAATCAATTTCATTTTGAAAAAGATCTCAAATATTTTCATACCACGATAAGTTTTCTTTCAGCAATAGCATACAGACATTGCTGCATCCAAATATTCCGTATCTTAAAAATGCCAATCTGTCATTGTTACATAAGAAACTCACTTCAGTAAATAGTCTCGACTTGATTATTCTAGTTTAAGAATTAAAATTTTAACAAATAAATAATGATTTTTTTTTACGATATTCGATAATGGGAAATTATAATTCGAATAATTAATTATCGTTTATCTGTAGTTTACGATATAGTTTTAAATTTTAAATAAAAGAACATATACACTCGTGTGGTTATTGAATAGCCCGTAGGTAACCGATGCTGCCAAATAAAATAAAAAATTAAAAAAATTGTAAAATCAACATTCAAAGCAATATTTAATCAGTCGATTTTTAAGACTCGTTAAAGGAAAATTTATAAAGCAATAATTCATTTTGCAAAATTCTATTCAATATTACGAGGGTTCTTCCGAAAGTAAGTCTCATCATTTTTTTTTCACACGGAAACTTTATTGCCAAAAATATACACCATGGCATCATGAACATTGAGACATTTGTCGTAGCGTGCAATCAGTTAGAAGAAAGAGTAGCAGCCGGGAGGCGTGCCCGAGGCTATCTGAGGCATGTGAACTTGCTGGGTCGTCCAAGAGCACAACACCTTCACTCAAGAGCCCTGAGTTTCTTTCGTCGAATGGCGGACCCTGAGTTTGGTGAGGGTGTCGCATTGAAGGTCCCTTGATGGAGGAAATGTATGAGATTCGCACTTTTCGCGTCCCAGAACACTGTTACCATAATCTTTCCTGCAGAGGGTGACACTTTTTTGAATGTTTTCCTCACTGGTGAACTGGGATGCGACCACGTTGTCAGTACACGTCTGTCTGCCATCGTGATTTGTACTCGAATAGCCTCAAGCACGCATGTCTGCTGATACTCTTTCTTCAAACCGATTGCACGCTACGACAAGTCTCAATGTCGGTGGCGACTATGTCGAAAAATAGTACAAAGTGATGCCATACTGTATTTTTTTTTTTTGGCAATAAAGTTTCCGTGTGAAAAAAAAAATGACGAAACTTACTTTAGGAACAACCCTCGTATATTAAAGGAAATTATGTAACTCTTTTTTATGTGTGGTAACAATTTAGCATTTAATTCAAACAAGTAAAAAAAAATTTTTATTTTTTAAGGGGATGAAACTAGTATATTTTAAAATTTCATTAACATATTTTTAAGTACATCTACAAGGAGCTTCCCATGATCGGAACACACGCTTATGTCATCTTTGACTTCAATATTTATTTTTCTCCCCAGGCTACCTTTAACAAATATAGCAACTCTGTTCTCGTTAATTAGGGCTCTCGTTGAACTAACTGGTAATAGAGTACCATTCAACTTTAGCGAGCTTATGTACTTCCCGAGAAATACATCGGACTATATTAAAAAAATACTCGGGTTAACGTTTTGGTGAGGGTTCATTCCACGTCAGTTCAGGCAGGCATTGGCACTGACCTCTCGGATTTTAATGAAATTTGGTATATACAATTGCCCTAGGGAGTTGGTAATGAATGCCAAATATTATTATTTTTTTTCATTTTTTTGGAAATTACGGACATTTAAAATTTTCGAAATTTGAGTGGGTGCCTTATCTATGAAGTACTATAACTTCGGTTGTATTTTACTTAGAAAGAAGTGATTGGTGACATATTAAAGCTCTTTAACTGTAGATTCTATATGAAATTTTTAAAATTGTATTACGCATGCGCAAATATTTAAATTTATTAAAAATATTTTATTTATGCAAATTTCTCATAGGTGGGTATTTTTTTTTTCGTTAAAAATTATTAATATCTTACACATACTTTCATAAAAACAATGCAAAAAATTCAAAACTCTGTTTTGCTCCGTTTTGAAGATATTAAAGCTCGATTCCAAGCCACAATCGCATGGCTACTCGAGCTTCAGTTCTTCAGATGGACAAGGTATCCTAAGAAATATAAATTTTGTGGTACTATCCGATTGTCTTAAACATTCTACAGCTGTTTTTTTATTCCTTTCAATGTGAACTCATTAAGTTTTAAAAGAAAATTCAATAAATGTATAGAAGATACTAGGGTTGATGATCAACTGTTGGTCCATGGCTACAACTTTTATATTTAACTGATTTTCAAAATTCTTTTTGTATCTAACTTTTACATTTGTCCTCTATGTTGTAAATGCAATGTCAGTGTAACAATTCAGTTAGAACGCGCCAATGCGCTATTCTTGTTAGTTTTAAGAAAAGAAATACATTGTTAAGAGCATGTAATAAAAATCAGAACCTTGAAAGTTTTCAACTAAAACAGTCGTATGTATTATTTACTCCTTCTTAACAACCACGCTCTGCTGTACCAATTTAACAACACTCTATGTAATGCACTATTCACTTTTCGGCATTATCCCCATCCCCTTCCACGCATCGCACCAACGTGTGACTACTCGAATGAACCCGTCGGAGAGGAAGTCCGGGGTTGTTGTCGACACCAGGATTGAATGGCAGCTTTGGATCATCTTCTGCAGCACGATAACGCTCGCCCGCAAAAAATCGCCACACAGTAGAGGTGTTGCAGCGCCTACAGTTCAAAGATGAAAGATCCTGCACCTTGCGACTTTCACCACTTCCCAAAGAAGAAAAATCACCTTAAGGGACATTCAATCCCTGATGACGAAATAAAAGAGCAGCTGCACGTTGTGAAACACTGCTCAATATGGCTGGTGAGATTTGCTGAACTTCAGTTGTGATTTCCTCCTTCAGCTCAGGCAAAGTGTGCATACACTTTACCTTTCAAGGCACCGCAAAGGAAGAAATCGAGAAGTGTGTGGTCCGGCGAGCATGCAGGCCAGATGCCACCGAGATGATTCGATCAGCAAAGACGTCCTGCAGAAAGTGCATTGATGTGTGTACTGTCCATGTTTCCATGCACTACTGCACACTAACTTTTGAATCACCCTGTATAATGAAGCCTGTATCAACTTCAGCTACCTCTGCAATTAATCTCGTCCTTCAGGGTAACTCAGAAGTGACTGACTCTGAGGAAGTGTAAAGTAAATATATTTTCTCTATTACTAACAACTCGATATCATAATTCAAATTTATATTTTCTTACTAAATTATCTTCTTATTTAACAGGTGCTCAATACTTTTCTGACTTTTGAAAAAAAATCTGAAATTCTAAGAAACATTTATCCTATTGATATATTATTGTTGTAATGCTACTATTGATTTTATTTTTTCGTGTAATTACACTGCTCAAAACAATTAAAGGAACACTTGTAGAATCCCCTACAGAGGACGTAAATAATACTTTTTAGCAATTTCATCTTCTGCAACATGAAACCTACTATCTCCCTCATAGGAAATGGTTGAAGCCAACACATTTTGCTGCCAGATGTTCTGAGAAATTTGCATAGCAATATAACTCCCCGGAAAACAAAGTGGTTTACATGCCAGACACTCTTTGCTTGGAGATAACGGTCGAACATTAGAAGGTGCAGGCATTCCTGGAACGTTGTTGTTAGTGCTCTGACATGCCACGAAGGCATCTTGAAGCAGTAGAAGCTGCGAGAGCCGTAACATTGCTCCAAACGGGTCAATCATTTTGGACTGTGGCAAATGCCCTCAATGTGTCCTCTTCCGTCATTTTCCGACTGGGGACACGATTCCAGGCAACTGGCCAGTACACATGAAGAGCTGGACAAGGTTGCCGACGCTCAACAACCGCCAATCAAGACCGTTATGTGCGGACTTGTGCCCTGCGCCGAAGAACCTCATCGGCCAGAGACCTGAGAAATGACCTGCAGATGTCAACTGGGGTAGCTGTTTCAGTTCAAACAATCCGGAGCAGATTGCGTGAAGTTGGCTTGAGAGCCAGACGACCAAATCGAGTGCCTAGGCTAATCCGCCAGCACATACAGGCGCGACTCGAGTTTGCACATCAACATGTCACCTGGCAGCTTCGCCACTGGCGTTCTGTTCTCTTCACAGACGAATCAAGATCCGCTGTGATGATCGTCTACGTGTCTGGAGACGACGTGGTGAGCGAAACACCGACGCAACAGTTTGTGAGACTGACCGAATGGGATGTTGTTCCATTATGGTTTGGGCTGGCATCTCAATAGACCATCGAACGGATCTTGTGGTCGTCCTAGGGCGAATGACCGCTGACGTTTACATTCGTGACATTCTGGAAGAACATGTGATTGTTGCTGCATATGGCATGGGGGCTGGATTCCTTCTGATGCAGGATAATGCTCGTCCACACACTGCAGCTGTCGCTCAAGACTTCTTACGGATGCATGGCATTCAGACCATGAGGTGGCCTGCAATGAGTTCAGACCTAAATCCCCTTGAACATCTTTGGGACGTGCTTGACAGGCGAATTCGACACCGCCCTTCAGCTCCAGAAACACTGCAACAGCTCATCCAGGGACTTACTGAGGAATGGGACCGGCTTCCCCAAGATCACATCCTTCGACTGATACGGAGCATGCCTCGAAGGTGCATGGAGGTTACTGCAGCCCATGGTAGGCATACACATTACTGAGTAGTGCAAAAACTGATCCCTGGAAGAAACAGGGCATCCTCCTCACAACGTCCAAAGGACATTTCACTTTGTTTTAGGCAGGGGTCCTGCAGTTTCCTGTTTTTTCTTTGTTTTTTCACCAGTTGTTTCAGTGATGCATTCTATTGTTAAATAAACCGTCTTTTAATGATCACATACAGCGATTTTGTCCATATTATTCGTAGTTGCTTCTGCACGCTGCTTAATAGAAGTGTTCCTTTAAATATTTTGAGCAGTTTATAATTAATAATACTATTTATATAAAAAATAAAACGTAAATAAACGAATGGTCCCAAGGTTACACGCTTTCTCTTCCCTGTGCGAGTAGTCAAGTCCCTACTACCTGACTCCCGCTGCTTGGAGCTCAAGCTTTAAAAATTAATATCTTCAAAACTGAGCAAAATAGTTTTGAATTTTTTGTATTGTTTTTATGAAAGTATGTGTAAGATATTAATAATTTTTAACGAAAAAAAAATACCCACCTTTTGAGAAATTTGCATAAATAAAATATTTTTATTAAATTCAAATATTTGCGCCTGCGTAATACAATTTTAAAAATTTCATATAGAATCCACAGTTAAAGAGCTTTCATATGCCACCAATCACATCTTTCTAAGTAAAATACAACCTAAGTTACAGTACTTTATAGATAAGGCCCCCACTCAAATTTCGAAAATTTTAAATTTCCGTAACTTCCATAAAAATGAAAAAAAAAAAATAATAATAATATTTGGCATTCATTACTAACTCTCTAGGGCAATGGTATATACAAAATTTCATTGAAATCCGAGAAGTCAATGCCAAAACTATAAGATTTCTGCCTGAATTGACGTGGAATGACCCGGATGAATTTTATTGAATATCTGCTTCGCAATGAACTTTAACACGCGGTAAAGCAAATTCTTCTTGAGCCATAGTAGCAACAATCGTAAGTCGACAATGAAGTCATAGGATGGCGTTTCAAGTATTCAAAATCTCACCAGAGCAGTTAAAATTTAAACAGCCGGGGGGGAAAATACTCGAGATAATAACTTCCTTAAAAATAATATAGTTTCTTTTAATATAGAGATGGATATACAGTAAATAAGGGCATATAGAGACCACTAATCCACAACATATTTTTAGATTGAATTATTTTTTTTAAATGTAAAAAGTTATTGTTTTTGGTTGACTTCGTATTTTTTTTCTTGATAATATACGATTTACTTTGGCGTACCTTGTTTGATAGCTATATTCGCCGAAGTGTACAAATCAACTCAAATTGCCCATCTCAAAATCTGTAAACATTGAAATTGTTTAATTTTAGCTTAAAATTGTATGATCTTTCGAAATATAGTAAGATTTTATATCAATGCTTAGATCTGGGTTGGGCTATATAGACTAGCAGTTTTCAATCGTCTAACTAAATTTCTTCTGTTTATCAGGAGAGTATCTTAAACGATGCCGACGGAGAATTGTTTGAAGTGGTTAAACTGATTAAGTTGTAGCTCTCCAGCTAGCGGGGTTTTTATTTTATTTTATTTTTTTTTTTGTCTCGACCCGTTTTAGGTGCTTTGTGGCGCGTCCAATACGTTTCTTGGGGTCCAGTGGGACGAAAGAAATTGTCTCCCCGGTTGTTGTTACCATTAGAAAAATGTGGTCAAAAACGGTTGTTAGCAGGAAAGTGCCATAGGGGTGCTTTTGACAACTGTTAAAAGGAACTCTTTCCGAAAACCTGACGCCTATGTGCGAGGTCAAGAGGTCGTCCGGCCGGTCGTTTTCCGAACGGGAGGGAGACTTAAGAACCCGCGATCGGAAACGGGTGGAGGTCAAGGGTCATTGCTTGATGGCTTGGCTTGGAGAGAGATTTCCGTTCGAGTCGAGTTCGGATTGGGACAATCGACTCGAAATACCGTCACGTGCGAAGCGTGCCATTATTTTTGTCGTCCCGTTCGGATTTGTTTCTTACTCTTGTTTCGTTTTATCCCCCCTCAACTAAGCACTTTTTTTGTTACTAGAGAGGTAATTGTATTCATTGTCCGTTGAAAAATCCTCTGCAGAATGTTAAGTTGCGCTCGAAAGAAACACTGTGGGAATATTTGCTTTTAAGAAACGAGAAAGCTGGCGGATGGGGTTTTATAAGGATTTTATAGCGAAGCTGGAATTTTTGGATTGCAAAGGGAGGGGTGAGGTGATGGGAAAACAGAAAGAATAGTTCCACATGAGAAGTCGGGCTTTGTGTTGGCAGCTTTCGAATCGATAGTTCGGGTTTCGAGCGAAATAAAATAGGTCGGGGGAAGGGGGAGAGGCGTCAGAATCTTGTCATATAACGAATTGAAAGCTGAAGCGAAAAAGTTATGGCTATTTATGAAATTTTCTAAAACTGCGTGCAAGATTTTTTTCTCTTGTTCTTCGATAACGAACTTGTTACATTAGTTAGTATTGGCATAAAAGTTGTGTACATTGATAAAGAAAGAGAAGCGCCGTCGTTTTTTGTTTTTTTTTTGTTGATTGTGATATTGCGACCGGAACGAGTGCGATGCAATGCATCGAGAGGATATGGGAGGCAAAATCTGCATTCTTCCATTAAAAAAAAACAAAAGAAAAACAACTGTCTTTAGTGGAGTCTGTTCAGGTGGCACAAATTCTCGTGCAATAACTATTTGTTATTACTCTTCAAGAATCTATTTCCTCTATTCCCTCTGACAATATTGAAACTTTAAAAAATTACAAATCATGAAATCAAAATTCAAAACTCTTAATAGTAGCATGGTTATTAGAAGTTAGTAGTCACGTGTGATACATTATTGAACGCTTTAATAGTAGATTTCAGTTATTGTCACTAGAGGGCGTTATGCTAATTTTTTCACTCCATTGGAGATCGATACATCATTTTGTTAACTGTAATTTTATTATGCGTCTTACTCCAGGTTTTGTTAACGATCGTTATTACTATATACAACTACAGTAACTATATAATGAAAGTGATTAATGTCTTATACTAAATATTCATTCGTCGGCAATCCTTTAAACAATAACGCCTTCACGTGTCAAGTTCACGCGAATTTTTCTAAGCACGCGCGAAATGGAAATTAATGCCTTCAGTTTTTCGCTCCACCTTGTGTTTCGTAGGGCTTTAAACTCTTCCTGGACGTTGCAATAAAGCCTATTGTACTTCATCTAAAGTAGGGTTGTCGCTCTCGCTGCCAGAATCTTCTGAAGGAATTCCTTTCAAGAATAAGACACAAAATAAAAATATGTAAGCTAGTTTTTTTTAATTAATTTGTTTACCATGTAAGATTGCCAAAAAATGTAATTGGGACTCTGGTGGTTTTTCGGAGTAATACCATTTCAGTCATACAGTAATCTGGACAATGAATTATTGAATTCACTGTGGTGTTATTACGAAATGAATCCCTTTATCAATTTCTCTGATTAAATCACTGCAGTCTTGCGCTGCTGTTTTAATCAGATTTTCATTATTGTGTTTTAAAATTTATGTTTAGTCAAAATGTAAGAGCTGTCCTCTATCAAGCGTTTAGGGTTTAAAAAATAAAAATAAAATAAAATAAAAAATAAACAAGATTTAAAACTATAACGGATTTTTATACGAAATATGTTACAATTCAGTTTAAGGATTAAAAAGAAAATCCAACATTCTGTGGCGTGTATCTAATAAAATTGCGGGAAAACCGGCGCAGCAATTTAGCTCTCACAATTTAATAAAGATCCTTCGCCAGGCCCATATCCAGGATTTTTTTAAAACGTTGAAAAATCCTATTCTATACATTTTAGTTTCATTTCTCCAGAAATGAAAAATGTTACCCCCCCCCCCCCAAAATCTGAATTTTTTTTTCGGTGTTCCTGAAAGCGACTTTGTAGGTGCGCTCTTTACGCTTCTCTAGTTCAACTGAAGCCGGGAGGAGCAGTCCGTTGAGAGCAAATATGTATTTATGCCACATGGGTGCAAATATTGACGAGTTTCTTATCTAATAAAAAAAATATTTTGTTAATATAAAGTTTTATCAAATGTTATCAAGATAGAATCCAATAAGGTTCTTTTATGGGTTTGGCTCGCTATTGAACATAGCAGGGATATCGAAGATCATTCATTTAAGTTTTTAAAGGTTTGCCCCCTCCCCTTTTTTTTTATTTTATTTATTTTTTTTTTTTGAATGAACCGAAGGGGAGAGTTTGTTTTCATTATCGCAATCAGCTGCTCTTATCGCTCACAGGAAGAAGTGCTATCGTTGTTGTTGTCTGCTTTCAGGAGGGACATGTCTTTCTTTCCTTTCCTTGCAATCACCCCTCTCCCTATCGCCCTAAAAGGACTCCCCCCCCCCCTCCTACCAATTAACTTATCTTTGTCTTTATGATAAGGTGATATTTCGAAAGACTAAAAATGCTTGAGAACATGGATTGCCGAGTTCTTCATCGGCAACAACGAATAACTTTACTGGTTGAATCATGAGTCGTGTTTTTAAGAGTGATCAGTGTTTGCGGATAGTGACCAATCTAACACTATCGAAGCCTTCGATTATTATCACTCTTTCCACATTTAATTTCATTTCGAAGCAAACTGGCAATCTTTTTATCATATAACGAAAAGAAACTTGCATTGTTTCAGCGTTTGGCCTGACCATTTGACGGCTGTGCTAAAGTTTACATCCAATGATATCGCATTGGATGTACAGTATTTCTATACTGACTGCCCATATAAAGTGTATTTACATCTGCAGGGAATTTCGAAATTTTTAAGAGGAAATGGAATCTGTATCGATAATGAAAGACTACGAACGTCAAATTAAAAAAAAAAAAGATTTTTATCATAAGGAACATCCTGAATCAGATTGAATTAAAGAAAATCTGTCGAAGTCCAAGAAAAGGAAAGAAAACAGAAATGAATAATTGCAGAAATTTCCAAAATTCATTGAAAGTTGATAACTATTTTAAAAGAAATTAAGAAAAATACAAATCAGGGGATATCTTGTCAGGAAATAAAAATTCAATGCACACCCCTCGTTCGACACCTGTGTTTGGAGTTTTGCTAAATTCATTATAACAAAAAGAATGTAATTGTGGAGAATGTTAATTAAAAAGCATAGACCTCTTATCCACAAAAAGAACCTTTTTATTAATTTTCTTTAATGCACGTTTCCACCATAATACAGCAAGAACACAGAAAGAGGATCACAGTTGATTATTACCTATTGCGACTCTCTTTTCCGTAATCATTCCTGATTGATGGCTACAGAGTGGTCAAATTGTAGATTCAAGATAATTAAGAGTTTGTATATTTTAGGGCAAGAGTCTTATGATTTCTAATTAAATTCGTTATAGCAGGGCGTTTTAATTATTATTTTTTCTTCCTTAGACACTTGAATACTTTTATAGTTAATTGATTACACCCCCATGGAACATTGCAAAACATTCTTCTTAACTATAAGAACAAGAATGAAAGTATGAAATAGATTAATGACGTTAAACTAAATGAATTCATAAAAAAATAATAAGCTAAATATTTGAATACATTTTGGAAAGCCGAGTTCACGAAGGCTGTTAAAGCTGAAGATTACCTATCCCATGCTTAACTTCTTAATGTCTTTACTGAAAAAAATCGGATTCTTTAATAATCTCCGATATTCTTCTCGAAGAGGAGCTAAAATAGTTTACAAATTAGACAAAAAAGTCTCATGTAAGGTTTTTTAAAAATACATTGACGCTTTTTGGTTACAGTAGATGTTTACTGTGGATTCTATTGTTGAACTTTATACTGGTATTATTTTTTTAGAAAGTGAGTGGTAGAGTGAACAGCCTTTCCAAAAGCCCCTTAATCTATCGTCGCGGGGTTCACCCATTGGCATGGAGATGTTTCCCTCCTATTTGTACCGGAAGCCGGTGCCTAAGAGTGCGTCGGCGCCGTTCTTGACGATCCATCCGGTGTCTAAACGGGAGAGAAAAGGCGCCCCATTCCGTTCGGAAGCCCTTGGAACCAATGAGGCGACGCCATTCGACTGACCCAGTGGGAAGAGGGCCAGCCAGACGCTAGCCCTGTGGAAAATTTTTTAACTTGCTCAGGAAAAGTGAGAAGTGGATTAAGTAGGTGAAGAATTAAAGGGTGAAGGGGAAAGACGGAAGGGAGACGCGCGGAAAAAAAATAAACGCCCCTAAAATTAGAAAGTTGTATTTTACGTCCGCAAGAAACATAACATAAAGAAAATGGTTAAAGTAGCGACAATCTGAACGCTGAAAGCGATTGCAATGCGTCCTAGTTTTCGGGGCCGTTGAGAATAACAAGCTCGTCCCGATGTGAGAAACATTTTATTAATGTTTAGCGATTTACGAGTAAATTAACACAGTAATTAGTTGAATTGCTGTTAGTGGTTTTCAAGCAAGGCTTTTATACACGATAGCGGGTTATATATAAGATATTTCTTTAGGTTGTTGAAAGCGTCTTAAACATAACATTAATTTATATTTATTTATTGTGATTTAAAGAAAAATGCTAAAAATACCGTTAATTTTGCATTTTTTCTCGAGTGGAATGGCTAAGTGAAGCCAAATAACCACGTGACTGTTTTATGTTCGGTAGGTGGATTATTGCAATGATTGCCGGTGTGAACTCGCACGGGATGGGAATGAGAGAGTTTCTGTTTATAACAGTTTATAACAAACGGAGAAGGGGATAGAGAAAGAAAAACTAGGAGAAACGAAATTTTTAATTCGAGGTTTCTTGTATTTCGGACCGGCGGAATTGGGTTGCGTGTCTTATTTCGGAATTGTGATCCACCTCTTGCCATTTATAAATGTTATGATGTCGGAGAGTGGGGAGAAAAGAAGGAAAGGAAGAGGATCCGGCGAGAGAGAGAGAGAGAGAGAGAGAGAGCGAGAGAGAGAGCGGTGTACCGATAATTCACGGCTCTGGCCCGAACTAGAGTTTCGCGTGTAGACCATTAACACTTTGATTTGCAGTCGCCCAAAATAAAAAGAGGCGCCGGTTGCCAACGCATGCGCCATGTGATTACAACAATGTAAACACTGAGAGGAAGGCACGTGATTCACCCGAATGAAACAGTTTGCGAGGAAATAGGTTTTTCCAGAGGATGGCCTTTAAAGTTGTGTCGGCTGTTTTGTTTTACTTGCCTTCGTCTTTTCGGAAGTAAATTGACGGCACAGGAACGTACGCGACGGGTAAGTGAAGTACTTCGTAATACTTTGTATCTTTTATTTTTTTTGTAAGAATTCGTTATAGCGAGGGAGGGTGTGCTCTACTTTTTTTTTTCTGGGTTAAAAAAAAAAAGAAAGAAAGAACAGTGAAGAAGCGCATGGAGAACGTTTCCTGTATGGGAATCGCGCGTGTTGCCGATTCTATTAGTGGGATTCAAAAACCGATTCTCTCAACAGGTTCGCCGAACACGAAGGACAAAGGGGAGGGACACACGCATAGAGCTCCACGTGGATTTTTTGTAAACGATTAAAAAAAAAAAACCTTTACGAACACATATTTACGCTATACTTTGCTTCCTGAACGAGGAAAATCGAGCGATAATCGATCTCCTTGCAAAGACTTCCTTGTTAAATAAACGGTATTCAGAGCGTCCTTTGGATGAGTCATTGTTGGTTGTGATTGGAATCTGTGTGACGCTTCAAGTTGCTTGTTTGGGATCCCTTCGAAAAACATCGTGAATCTATGAGGGAAGAGGGAATGGAATTGTAAAGAAATTCCCCTGCATCCTCTGGGGGAGGGAATAAAAGCAGTTAGTCCATATGGTAGACATTCCCATCACACGGGGACATTTATCCAAACGTTTTTTGCACGCAAAACACTTCGCATAGGGAATAACAATAAAAAGCTATTTTTAAAAAAATATAAATCTCATAATAGAAAAGCTTCAATAGTCATTTGTTAAAAATACACGATAGCCTAATAAATTAATAAATAGCTTCCCAAGCAACTTTTTTGAACTCGCGTTGTGAATGAAAGAAAGAATATGGTTAAAACGGGGATTATGGAACTACAAATTTTACTGAATTGTACGCAATCCGTTCTTTCAAGATTATTCGCTGTAGAACTATAAGAACTTTCCAGTAAGAAGATGCTCTGTTGGGCGATATTTCATTTTAATCTTTAAGATAATAATATTGCAAATATTAGTTTTCAAAAAGGAAGTGCAGAATTAAAAAACAGAATAATTTGTCGTTCTGCTTGAAGAGGTTATCTTCCTATAATTCTAAGAATGTTCAACTGATGGTTTCCTACATATCTCGTGGTTTATAAGGTGGCGCATTTAAGAATCTTAACTGATACTTCGGGTAAGAGAATGTGGTAAGAGAACTTTAAAAAGAATATTCAAATGTAAACAAAAACGTTCAGATTTTGGAGAAAGTACACAGATGGAAATCACTCTGTCTACCCAGGTGGCCTACTGGGTATGGTGTCGGGCCTGGGAACGAATCTTCGCGAGTTCGGATCCAGTCTCGGCTAGCGTAAGCTATCAGGTTCAAGTTTTCACTTGATTTGTTCCATGTTCTGATGTAATGTAATCACTCAAAATAGAAATTCCACATTCCTATTTTCATTATGGGTCCTCATGTTTTATACAACAGACATGCTGGATTTCATTTCAATTTTTGGATACATGTATTGTGGATTTCAATAAAAATCGCGAAAACGAAAAATGAGGAATTGAAAACGTTGAGTGAAAGTATTGATAAATTAAGTGAGACATCCTGACATGAATAAATAATATTGTAGGTCATGATCTTTTTTTTTTTTTTTAACTCTGACCAAATCATTCCCGTTCAAATCATTTATAACGTTTTAGTTTTCGACGGACTAAAATCGTAATTTTTAAATCTCAGAAATATAATAACGATCTTCTTTCTCTAAGAAGGGAGGAGAAAAAAAATTGGCTTCTTAGCATTATTGTTCATTCTCGCTGCCCTTTTATAGAAATAGCATAAAAGGAAAGAAACGTTCCACTCCGACGACTGTGAACCATATTGTGGCATTTTGAGGAGAGAAAGCGGAGGTGGGGTGGGAAGACATCGTTAAAGTAACCAAATTAACAAGGTAATTCTCCATCTCCAATTGCTACGGGTTATTTTCTGATGACCGTTGTTGTTTACGCAAGAAAAGTTGCAGTGTTCGCTCGAAGTCGCCTTTGCTAAGTTTAAAATCGCGTTTCCTCTTGGGAAGTTGACTATTACGCAACCGAAAAACTTGATTTAAAAAAGAAACATTTATCTCTCGATTCAATTACATACTGTAAATGGAGGAGGACACAGATTTCTTCCATTTTTTAATATACATATTTTGTGAAGTAAATAAAACTTTCCCGCGTTCGTGTTTGTACGAAGAGGCATTAGCACACCGATGTGAATTACTTGATATTCGCTCTAGACCAAAAAAGGACATTCCATTCGAACGATTTTGCTTTGGGGCATTTTACAGCACTTAAAAACATTTATTAACCCCACATAGGATACGTAGGAGTTCCCTAACTTGAAATTCAACATATTAGTTAGCTTAAAATGAAAATTAATTTTCCTAAATTTAAAATAAATTATAATGGCGGAATGGTCCATTCGCACAGGCCTACCACCAGGTCTTGAAACCGATTGAAAATTTCTGTTGGGGGGGGGGGGGGGGCGTTATAACCTTAATTACTCCAAAATTAGTCTTCGCAGCCAAACAGTTTCTTTTCAAAAAGGTTCGTCTCAATGAGAGGAGGTCGTTTTTTTTTTTTTTGTTGTTGTTTTGTTTTTTTTTAATTTCAACATATCTTTTTGAATCATGAGTTTTTAAGTCAGTTTCAGAAGAAGAAAAATTTGAGCTTCGGAAACGAACACACAAGCCTTCACTCATAGCCAATAAATGACATTAGATTTCTTATTTGAGAAATTAACTGAGACGTTGAAAAAGTACATTTGCAATATGACCTTTTAGGTGTGTTTGGTTATGAAACAGCTGAAATTCTTCCTTTTTAAATATTTTGATTAAACAATCATTAAACAATTCTACGTTTTAAAAAAAATTCATATTAGTTGCTTAGATTATTATAGATATTTTTATTTGTTTTGCTTTGAGACTATGAGAAGAAATAGTAATAATTCCTGCACCATAAGAAATGAGTACTTTCACTGCCATATACCATAACTTTTACTTGAGCCTCTTGGGCTTTGCCCCATTTTGATCCCTCTGGGACTTTGCTTCGAGACTTGATCAAAGTTTGGTCATTCCAAAACAACAACAATAATATTTTTTACAATACAATATTTACAATGAATTTATTTAGAATATACAGAATTACAAACAAAATACATCAACAATCGATGTTCCCAATTACCGAAGCTTACTATAAGGCCCAAACAGTCAAATCATTAACAGAAAACAAAAAACTTAAAATAACACAAAAATCAATTCAACTTTATACAAAACTTCAAAAAATCACATTCATCTTCATTCAATCTCAAAATACAAATTTTAAAGACATAAAGACCAAAACGCATTAATGAATTAGTGACGCTAGAGATAATCTTTGTTTCAGTTTTAAATTAGTTTATTGTAAATTATTATTAAAAGATTTTTTTTTATCAATAATGGAGTTAAAAAGGTGGGTCTTTCTCCTATGATGTAAACGTGTCGTTTCGTAATCTTTTCGACGCATTAAACTTTAAAAATGTTGTTTAGTTTCTAATGTAAAGAATACATTTCGACCTTGGTTGCATTTTTTTAAAAAACTTTTTTCCTTTTCACAACCGGCGAAGTCATTGAATCTGTGAGAACATGTTGACACACGCAACGATCGTCGACTTCCAAGCATGTCCACGCTCCTGCCACCATGTTACGGTGAAGATTTAAAAAAAGAAAGAAAGGAAATTGTTATTGGTTTCTTTTTATGATTATTCATTGCGAGTGTGGAAAGAAGTCGGCTGGGGGAGGGCGGGTCTGATCATGCCAAGGAACGTCCGCCACCTGTTCAGTGTCGCGTGAAAAAACAAAAAGAACTGATCATTGCCGGCAGTACTCATAAAAGGTTGCTGGGAAAATGGTGGTTGGTTTATTAGAATTTTTGGCATCCACTACTCAGGTCATTTTGCACCTTTTACACAAGTCATCTGTACGCAGCTCGGGACAAACACAAACATCCACACCCACGGCAGTGAAATGGTGGAGATTTAATTATTGGTTTGTTAAGGAATAGCTCGTGCCGTTCTATTGTAACGAAGCATCCTTTGGGTTAACGCGTGAAAGCCACAAACTTTCTCGCTATTTCCTTTCTCGAAAATGGCAGCATACAAAGGCTCAGGATCCGACGATTCCGGTTAAAATTATCCATCTATTTTGAAGCAAACGTTTTCCTTAGATAATGAAATAAAGGGTTTCTAAGTGATACATTAATAAAATACAATATTTAGCTGATTCGATATTCTACCTTTATGAAGAAAGCTATAAGAATGCAAGAAATATCCCAGTTTTGATAGTGTAGATTCAAAATTAATTTCCATTGAGGCAGGTGCAACCAATAAACCAAATTGGCAGTCAGTTATAAGAAAAATTCACTTTAACCAGAAGATATCACCGAACTTTGAATACGTATTACATGTATGATTTAGATGGAAATTCATTTTTTTTTGTTGGAAAATATATATGTGAAAAAGCATACAAAAAGTAAAGAATGCGATTCTACATTGATGCCTGATGAATCAACTGATGCCGTGGCTCAAACCCTTTTGTGGTGCTTTTGGGTGTGTTTGCTTTGCTTTTCTTTTTTTTTTTTTTTTTTAATTCTTTTGCCATTATATGAATTTATAACGTCATCATAAACATAAAAGAAGCGTTATTAATGTTCAACAATATCGAAACCTAAAAGAGAAACGAAGTGGACCGGATGCGCGAAGCCCTCTAATGAAGGCAATTAAACGTTATGTCCAATTAGTTTCATAATGTTGTGTGTGTGGTGCGTCGTATAATAAGGTGACAATGAATAAAAAACCTAATTCTCTTACTGTAATTGGGAAGGAAGATGTGGATGTTATATTCGTTTCTCCCCCAATCCTACCCCTTCATTACGTTGGAGAAATATATGGGAGGGGGTCGAACCAAGAAGAGGAAGTGACATCTCACTTCTCAGGAATCTCGCCGGCCGGAAGTAGCTCGTTGTGGGTGGGCGGGGGAACGGTTCCTGAAGGCACGCGATAACACCGTCTCATCTCCATCAAGTGACACGTTTCTGAAGGAAAACGAATGTTTTTACCAGAGGGGACAGTAGACGTTGGAGTTGAGAGCAAGGCCAGAGGGTAGGGGGTCTACAAACTGCCTCTTTTGTCAATGAATATTGACCTTGAATCGGGGTATGGGAATAAATAATAGAGGAGAAAGCCCTCTAAAAATACACCCATCCAAATGGTCTTCTGCGATCCTTTACAGCAGAGGGAAAGAAAACTCCTTTGACCTTCTGAAATTGATTATTTCGGGAAAATGTAGATGAGCGATTCGTTATAATAAATGCCCAATTAAGATTGCTTTGGGGGCGTTCGCCGTCTCTCTCTCTCTCTCTCTCTCTCTCTCTCTTTTCAAAACTTGTGTGTGTGTGTGTATTGGTTCACTGCGTCCGAATGACGGTGCCAGGGAAGGAAGAGGGAGAACGGTTCTCCCTCTTCCCTGACGGTGCCCTCTACAAGAATTTTAAGTGTCATAAAACGGAAGTACCATGACGTCATCTCAGCAATTTATTTCATCTTTTGCTCTATTGGAAGTTGTCTCATTCAATGAAGAGTATTTTATTTTTTTTTAATTGTCTGCTCCGACGATATGGATTCATTCATAAGATGAGCTATTTCAGATAGGGTCATCGTGAGTCATTTAAAGGAGAAACCTACCTTTCGTATCTCATCGACGTTTCATTCATTGGGGACTCTTTTCATGCCCAGATTTGTTTAAAATTTTAAATATTCAAAATATTCAACAAACGATCGTTTCAAATGTAATTGCGCCAATCTGTTGGCAGGAAAAATACAAAATGGCATTTATTTTTTTTTTTAGTAAGATAGGTGAATAAGAATATGTGTACATAAGTATTACCACACATGGGGATGCCTTTTTTCTTCTTTGATTTATTTTCTCCCTTTACATACTGACTTCCGACGACTTTTTTTCCTCATACGCCATCCGGAAACACTTGTTTTAGCATTCACTTAATTTTATTACTGTATTCTATCATTTGAACAAAGGCCCTCTGTTAATCCCTAACCAAAACGGTTTCCTTTTATAGGATCATATTTCTTCAAAATGAATATTTTAACCCTCTTTATTGTTGACGTCTTTTCGGCCACCTTATCGTAGTTGCAAACTTGAATATCGTTTGTTTTTTGTTTTTGACTGTTCCGTGGGAAGCAAACTCTTTCTCTTCTTCCCCTTTCAGGAGCATTTTGAAGAGAATCTCTCATTTAAGAACCCCGGCAGTCGGGCACCTGTATGCAAATGAGGTGTGACGTAAGATGTTTCTGATCTCTTTCTCGGTAGTCGCTCTGCGTGTTGTAATATTCATTAAGGAGCGGAATTGTGATTATGTTACTTACGTCTGATCAGTATTCCGACATTCCATTCTTCTGTCTGCATCATCATCATTGTTGTCGTCATGATCTCTCCCCATTCGTCTGCATTTAATGTTCGTATCGAATAAAGACGCATTATTTATTCATTAGAATTGAGAGAACCTGAAACGAAAAAAGAAAAAAAAAATCAGTCGAAAAATAATTGGAATGAAGAAGGGGGAGGGAGCACAAGAGTTGTCGTTATATAAGAATCCTTGGAAACTTAAAAATTGCGATTATGTCATAAAAGAGGCTGGATAGACAGAGTGTGTCACTGAACCTTAATGCGCTTATTTTCTACTTGATGAATGCTCATCCGTTGATTAGAGAATTGCATCTTGAGGCAGATCATTTTGTCGCATTTCATTTGGTCACGATCGCACTTCGTCCCGGAATCACTTTGTCCCTTAATGAAGTGACAGATTCATTTCGTTACGAGATTTATTTATTTATTTTTTTAATGTTTGTGGATGTTCTTTTACTAACAAGCTTGGAAGACCAAGCAAAGCCGCAGTAGGTTGATCCCCTGCTAGGTTAAATTTCAAATCGATCCAATGGTCATTTAACATCCTCGACACAGAAAAAATGATTGTAATGAAAGTGGACCATTAAAAGCAGGCTGTAGTTAAGTTTTCTTGCAAAATTTTGTGCCTATTCCATGACTGTAATAAAGCAACAGCATACTTAGCGATTTGCACTGCTTACTTAAACAGGCTCTTAATAAAATTTCTGATGATACAATGTTCGTTAAACTGACAGTTATTATTATGGGGTTATTATTTTTGAGTACTGTCTATGAGACTGGAGAATAACTTTCTTTTCCCCCATCTTGCATTCTATTTCAAAAAAAAATCGAAGTTGATTTTTACTTTACAAATTTACATTTCCGCATCCTAAGCATAATATCTGAAAATATTTTGACCCTATTAAATTTTTTTTGAAGCTCATTAGCAGAAAATTTCGTGAAATCAAAGCATAGAATCCGAAGAATAATAGGGGTTGCATTATTAATGCATTTTTTCAATCCAAGTATTTCGGGATGGGATAAATATGGTGAAGATCTAGAGTGAAGAAACAAGAAACAAAAATGTCGAATCGACCGAAATGACAAGATTCTGGGATGCAGTGAATGAGAGCAAAAAATGACTGTGACCAAATGAAGTGTGACGAACTGAAGTTTTTATTTTGTCTTTGAAGTTTTTGTCCGAACACACAAACAGTTGACCTGTGGCAAAATTGATAATTTGTATTAAGATCATATTGACCTGTGGTGTAACTCAAACGTGAGTGTAAAATATGATTGTGTGATGACTTTAATGGCGCTATTCTTTGTAAAGCATCAAAAACGAATATGTTCTATTGATTTTCGAATGGATCGTTTTCCTCAATAACTCAGGGAAAGGGTATTGATGAAATGTGTGATCGAAGAAAGAGCGAGTTGTTGTAATTCTGAGCGTATCCTTTTCCCCTTTGTTAAATTATTGCTAATATCCTCGATACAAGGAAGAAAGGTGATTGGATACGGTGGGGATAGCATTACTTCATAGAAACAGCGTGGTTTGTTGGAGGCTATACCATCTTGTTTTAAATGAAGACGGTAAACTTTTTATCGAGTACGAACCGAAGGAAGAAAAGCGACCAGATGATCATTAAATGGTTTTATTTATTTTTCCAATTTTTCTTTTGTGAGGTGGAGCCTTGAAACACCTCTAGGTGTTGATTTTGATTATTTTTTTTTCCTCAATTAAAAAAGGGGCAAAAAAAGAACTGTCTGTGAATGGAGAATTGTGTTGTCTGTCGAAGCCTGGCATCTTGACCATGGATCTTAGCGTGCACCGGAAGTGCTCCTTCCCCTCCGCGCCGTCGTCTGCACGTGGGGCCTTTGCTCGTGGCGGGAAAAATCGTCTGGCAAAATGCCACTGTTGTTCGCTCGACATTTGGCGGGAAAATTCGTTGCCTTGGTAACGGGGGTTGGGCGGGAGATCGACCCAGATTCTTTGTGAAAGGAAAGGCAAAAACGAGGAGACAGACGTTTTTAAGCAGCATACTAACCATGTGATACCCGGAGACGGCGCGCTCGCTCACGGGTGGGTGGGTGG